>CABFWB010000256.1:110037-124163 GCA_902151455.1 Timema bartmani
AAAAAGGAGGCAAGGGAAGACACCGGGGTGAAATTTACAAAGTAATAATTAGTTTAAACGTTCGTAAATATAGACTTTTAGGATAGTGAGAAACACGAACATTTTGAAATACAAAGAAAGAGATTCGTGCAGAAACATTGTCTCCGGAATGGTAACATATGTCGGACACACGTCGAAAAGAAGACACGTCATATATATCGAGATATCAAATCAACCCGATAAAAACATAAAATAAAATAACTAACAATGGCTAAGTCATCTCAGCACCATAGTGCTCGACTATGTCCCTGGTTCATATTCCGATCAAATGTAATTTTTTGTTTTAGTTTTGTTTATCACCGCGTTTCACTCCCCTTTTGGGTTTGGGTAGCATATGTAAATATTTGCGCTAATGTTTTAGAGATGAGGAAGGTTGAATTTTAGAGGAAGTGTACCCATATTTGCGTGGACGTAGAGT
Source organism: Timema bartmani (assembly GCA_902151455.1). Classification (NCBI taxonomy): domain Eukaryota; kingdom Metazoa; phylum Arthropoda; class Insecta; order Phasmatodea; family Timematidae; genus Timema; species Timema bartmani. The sequence goes on from CABFWB010000256.1 coordinate 110,495, forward strand.
GGAAAACCATTTAGGAAAAAACCACAACCTCAGGTACACCCAACCGGAATTAGAACCTTGATCTACACGTGTCGGCCAGTCCAGTCTATTGTGAGAGTGATGCCTTAGACTATTCTATCACTGAAACGGGTAGTTGGGAGTATCATGAATGGTTTCCGCGTCCTCTCTCTGGATGAATTTTGATGCATTTCCTTAAAAACCAGCCTCCTCAAAGTTCTGATATTCTGTGGATCGGCCAAACGGGCAGTAGGGTATGATCAAAAACAACGGATTAGGTAAATACATACTTAATAGGCTAATTTCATGCTGTTTGAAAAGTTATAACTTGACATTTTGACTTCATAAACGTTTAAAAGTATGTAATTTTATTTTATGATTAAATATGAACGTTCCAAACACAGCTTACAAACTAATTTCGCTAATGACCTTGAATAATAAATGGGTCTTATAAACCTTACAAACTAATTTAATGTAAGACAACGCAAACTATCCGATCCTTCGACTTACAAACTAGAGTATCGACGTTGCTTACTGTGCGAGTTTGAAGCTATTTAGCAAAGCGAGTTAAATCTTATCTTGACACACCTAAAAAACTCTAAGCACTATCACACTTAGGCGCCTTTGTAAGAACAAGAAAAAGAGGAAAGGAAATGGGCTGAGTTGAAAACCATTTAAAAAAAACATGTTCACAAAAAATCAGATTTTAAGATAAAAAATAATAGCTTTTTTTAAAGTGTAAGCGGCCGTTTTTAGAATTATTTAAGCATTTTGGTTTTTTTGTTTCAATTGTACATCCTTAAAACCCGCTGAATAAACCGCTAATACATTAAAATGGGAAATCCTATCTTATTTCGTCACTAAGTAACAGGTACGCAACGTCCTTGAACTTGGAAAGTACGCTTAGTACCTACCACACACACTCCCGCCTTGTTCTGGATATTTACTTATTGGGTACAACTAATATTCCATACATAAATAGTAAATATCTTTGTCAGCCTCATCAGAAGCCAAACCAGGGTCCTCTAGACTTATGGTCGGCCCCTAGAACGCAGTGTAGTAATTTAAGTAAGATTAAATCATTAAAATAAATACTTACGCCCTGGTTATGTGAGGGTCAAACGAGGAACCGCCGTGTTCAGGTCGAAGGACAGAGACAAGTCATGAAACAAAACAAAATCAAAATAATAAACCCTGTGGCACAAATTCAAGAATTTTCAGTGCCAATTATGTTAAATGTTGACAAACAAAGTTATATTATTTACAAGACAAACACAAGAGTTAGATCCCAAACCCAATGACTTATAATTATAATTATTATTATTATTATTATTATTATTANGTGGAATCCGAACCACGGTAGAGGCCTGGCATTCCTCACATTCACAAGTTGTGATTAATACACATCTTGTCAGAGGTGAAGGAAGGGTTTGGCAATCAGATAAATCTGTGCCGGGACCGAGGATTGAACCCGGACCCCCAGCACAGAAGTCTGACACCTTACCCCTAGACCACCAGGTCACCTCAATGACTTATAAATGAATACGAAACCCAAATATAAAATAAAAGATCAGTCAGAAATCTAAACCTAGGGTATTTAGATTAGAAGGCAGATGAACTAACGACTGAGCTTACGGCATCATACCTCTACTTACATAGATTATTATGGACCATATTAAAAGGGGATGGATTTACATTGAAGGTAGGACTTAATTTAAACATATTACTTGAGAAACTAAATCAAGGTTTATCAAGTTTTCACAAAACATTTATAAATATTTCTCATTACTAAGGATTTAAATAATTTTCCTGGGAAATAATCCAGATATAATTTTAGTTCATAAAGTTTTTACTGATCATTTATATAATTTACAAGGATATAAACAGCTTTCCTGAGTAAGTTCATCAAGTTTTCACAAATAATGTATGTAATTTTACCAGATTTAAGCATATTGTCTTAGAAATAGTCCAGGACTAGTCCTAGTTCATAAAATATTTACTGAACATTTATTTAATTTCCCCGAATCTAAACATCTTCCCTGAGAAAAGGTGCAGATTTAATCTTAGTTCGTCAAGTTTTCACTGATCATTTATATAATTTACCCAAATCTAAACATATTAATTGAAAAAAGGACCAGGTTTAGCCCTAATTCATAAACTTTTCCAAAGCATTTATATAATTTAAATAAATTTAAATCTCTTCCATTAGAAAAGGCCCTTGTTTAGTCCAATTTAATAAAGTTTTCAATAGTTATTTATTTATTATACATTATTAGGGTTTACTACTTCTCCCTTTAGAAACACACAAAGTTAAAAACAAGTCTATCCATAGGAATATTCTTCCAAAATGTTGATATTTCCTCAGAGAAAAAGATTGCATTAGCCGAGCATCGTACCTAAGAAAGTTCCCCTCTTCACCCAACAAGTTCTTAAGAGCAAGATAAAGCCTTAGCTCCAGAGGTTGCACAGCAGGGGGGGAGGGACATTAAGGTATAAGATAAGAGACAAAACAGAGATCAAAGGTTGGGGGGATAGGGAAGAGTGGAGGCAATGTCAAGCTACAAGTTGAAGGAAATAAACAAGAGATACTCAAGGTGAATCCATATCAAGGTCTATATTAAAACACTGGCTACTTGGCCCCATGCACTGAGAGCAAGAACGACTCAAATCTACACTTAATTTTTTAGCACCGCGATTTAGTATACCTATATTTTGGTAGGAAGAACAGTATCTGGTAGTTGCTAAAGTTACTAAAACAATTGTAATGGAGTCATACATCAAGTCATGTCATCTGCAGCTGTCATTTGTTAAAGCTATCATCAATACATAAAAATGAGCACAAATAATAATGTAAAATGTTATCAAGGTTGGCCGCAAAGAAAGAGGTTTGAATTTTCTAAACTGTTCTTCTAACCAAAATCAGGGTATACCTGTTCAGGTTATAAGCATATAATATGATAATTACTCCAATGGGGTAAGGATGAGGAAGGAAGCATTCTAGAGGTAATCTCCCCGCATTTGCATTTAAGAAAAACCAGCCTCGGTAGACCCGACTGGGATTGGAGCCCCGGGCTCCTCGTCATCAGCAGACCAGTCTAACACGAAAATGACTTCTTAGACCGTTCTGTCACTGAAGTTGGGTTTAGCCAAATCATCCACGCAATAAATAGTTTGTATTGGTGTGATTTATATTAATAAAATGAAACGTATTTTTGTCGTCTGTCATGAATATTGCGTGGTATCTACCGCACGCAGAGGTTGGTATTTCAAAAATTTGCAGCCCATGTGTACAAACGTATGAAACCCAAAGCAAAAAATTTAAAATTTTGATTATATTTCTTTAAAATTAATTGAAAACTGGGTCGGAAGCAAAAAGTCCCCGAGCAAAGCAGGGCTTGAAGGCAATAACTTTAAAGTTACCTTCCACGTACAATCATTAAACTAAAAACATTTCTCCCGAGAAACGGCGGGTACTTCAAATAGTATTATTAAATGGGCGGTTTTAAGACGAGTTTAGGTCCATTGTGGATGTGTAGACACAAACAAACACACGTTTATATTCATACACACACACACCATTTGATCTGAATAGCAACTTTCCGAAATTCTGGTTTGTCCAAAAGAGCCTTTACGACTAAATAAAACTGTAAATATTAAATTAAAAGCTCCTATTATAGCCATGCTCTGCAGAATTCAATACTGAAGCAGTGCGGTTACTGTTGACAAGTAAGCTAATCGGCCCACAAATGACCATCAAAAAATAAGGAAAAAGAGATTTTACACAGTTGTATGCCACATTTTAAAACCATTCATCAAGAGCCCCCATCTTACCTGATGGATAACAAACACCTTATTTAGGTAATATAGTTCGAACCAGACGTTGCATCGTGGTGAAATTTCATGTGTACTACTTTAAAAAAATATATGGTAAGGCTATAATCGATACCAATGAAACAGTTTAACATTTTTATCAAAAAACAATTTTAGCAAAATGAAAAATAATTATTTTAAAGATAAGGAAAAAACCTATAGAATCGATATTAATTTGAGATTTTGTTTTAGCATTGGGGTTATACACCTATGCAATAATTACGGCAATGTGTTAGGGATAAGGAAGGTTGAATTTAGAACTAGTGTAACCACATCTACGTGGAGGGAGAGTGGAAAACCATTTCGGGAAAACCACCCTCAATACACCCGAAAGGGATCGAACCACGATCTACCAGCCTTCGGCAGTATAGGTTATAGCGAGGCTGACGTCTTAGACCACGTGGCCAACGAAGCAGGTGAATTGCGCTATTATCAAATGAATAATGAAGAAAATCGCACTTTGAAAAGTTGAATGATTAGAGTGGTGACCTTGTACCTAATTTCCCGGTTAAACGAGGTGATATGTGTTCTCAAGAGACCCCACGGATAACTCTAATCTTAAGTCGGTAGCATGGTAGCAAACCAGGCGTAGCATCGTAGTGCGGTAACTTAAGAGTATTTGCTAGAAAACAGTGAAATTGACACCAGCGAAACCTTTCTACTATATTTGAACAAATACAACAAAATTTAAAAGAAGTCTCTATATTTTTTAAATGAAATATATATATATATATATATATATTATTTAGTCACACCGTCTCACCATTCGACCTACACGCATATGTACTAATTACTCTAATGTATTAGGGATGAGTTAGGTCGACTTTAGAAAAAGTGTACCCACAATTTGAATAGAGGGAAAGATGAAAACAAATTTAGGAAATACCAGAGTCAAAACACACGGCTATGATTCGAACCCCAATCTCCTTATCATCGACAGTCCAGACTATTGTGAGAGTGACGTCTTGGACCATGCGGCCACTGAATCTAATTTCAATATTGCCAAATTAAGAATCCAGAAAAATCACACTTCTATGCTATCTATGGTACGAGCATAATCGAGTATCTAACGAGCCGGTAGCAAAATTCGGTGGCGGCATCGTTCAGACTAGATTGCCGATGACAGGAAGATCGGGGTTCGGATCCCGGTCGGGTGTACTGAGGGTAGTTTTCCTCAAATTGGGTTTTCCCTCTCACTCTCTCTCCCCGCAAGTGCGGGTACACTTATTCTAAATTCAACCTTACTCATCCCTAGCTTATTAGCGTAATTAGTGCATATACGTATAACCTTAACAGGTAGTAAGACACGATGTTAAAAAAAAAATTGGAATGCCATGAGATGGGCTCTTACCATGTCAAGTGAACCAACCGATGAACCGGTATAGTTAAATATAAATTTACATGCGCGTGTATAATGTTACCTCCCTAACTCTGAGAATGTATATTAAATATAAAAAAAAGCTGGAAAACACTGCCTAATCGTAATACTCAAACGTTGATTCATAATAAACCTGATACTTTACGGCGTAAGTTGACTTAGTATTGGTAAACTTGTTCAAAAGTCCAATAAAATGAGTTGGTCACGCGACGGGCAGGATTACATCCCGGCCATAACTACAAGGCTTTTTTGTCACCGGGGTTTGAAAAAAAAAAAAATAAGATCGCTCCTTGTAACATCACACCCTTACCGGAATTTTCAAATACGTATGCAAATGTCTTAATTTATAGCTTACACGGCATTACTAACAAAACACAAAGCACGGGGATGTAAGGAGAGCGAACAAGTAACGCGATAAAGATAATAATATAACTTAACAATAATAGTAAAAGGCTTAACATGAGCTTTAGACCCGCTTCGGTGGTCGAACGATATAAGGCGGCACTCTCGCAATAGACCGGACTGCCGAAGACGGGTATATCAGGGCTCGAATCTAGGTCGGGTGCACACGAATTGCAGAGCAACTAATACTGGTGCACACGAATTGTAGAACTAATACGGGTGCACACGAATTGTAGAAAAACTAATACGGGGGGCGCACACGAATTGCGGAACAACTCATCCGAGCTCAGTAATACCCTTACACGAACTGCGGGGTAAAAATTAAATTCATAATGACTTTGTTCAAAATAGAAAATGGAGGTTAACATAGGATAGGATAGGTTAGGTTAGGTTAGGTTAGGTTAGGTTAGGTTAGGTTAGGTTAGGCTTGTTTAGTTTAGGGGTTAGGAATTGAATGAGATCACAGGTTATTCCGAAATTCATGTGCACCGGCTGATAGGTAAACTTTATTCCGTAATTCGAGTGCGCCCAGTTTAGGTTGGGTTAGGTTAGGTTAGGTTAGGTTAGGTTAAGGGTTAGGAGGTTAATGAGATTACAGGTTGTTCCGAAATTCATGTGCACCGGTTGACAGGTAAACTTTATTCCGCAATTTGATTGAGTGCGCCCGGGTGTACTTAGGGTGGTCTTTCTAAAATGGTTTTCCATTCTCCCCCCACAGAAATGCAGGCAAACTTCTTCAAAGTCCAACTTTCCTCATTCTTAACACATTATCGTAATTAGTACATATTCGTGTAACCCAAACGGGTACCAAGACGCGATGCTAAAAAAATAAATAAATTTAAAGTCAGGCTTCCTAACCACTAAGCCTCAAGGACGGTTTAATTATAAGTTATTTAACATTTTAGATCGACAGTAATTAGACTTATTTGAACAGCTCATGCATTTTCAGAGGTCCATGAGGTTTATGTACTCACGTTCGTTGGATCCTTCACAATTTAAAGATGGATGATGACACGTGTTGATAAAAGGGTGTAAAAGAACACCAGGAGGAACATGGAAAGAAAAGAAAACACCTTATTAGTTTACGTGTTAAAATCCAGAATAACTTAGTGAATACAAAAAAAAATTTGTGTGTAAATAATAATAATATGACCAGACACCTACTATAGTTAGCTCTACTTCAATGTTTATAAGAAACACTCTATTAGCTGACAGAGAAAAAAGTCCCTACTTTCAGGTATTCATACGTTGAGTCCTGTGATATGTAGCTGTCACTTTTGATTAATATTATCAATACCTATAAAACATTAATATTATAGAAAAATGTTATCAATGCTGGTCACAAAAAAACTGTTTGTATTTTGTGAGAGACATAAAAATTGTACTGTATTAAAGAGTTGCCAAAATTCTGTAAAGGTCACACACTATTTATTTTACAACTGTAAAAATCCAAACCATCTGAAAAACGTGACAGTTGCAGAAAATGGCGTATGAAAACGTGAACGAAGCTTATGCAACTTTTTCAACTGTCAGATAGTTTTTCCTATATGAATGGCCACAAATGATCTTGTTCCCTTCATCAAAGTTTGTCAAAATTTAAATATAAAATAAAATAATTTTTTAAAAAAATTAGCCTAGTGAAAAGTTTTCAGGGTTTCTTTTATTAATGATTTTTTTTGTCAAGACCTATTTTTTATGACAACATTTTTAGCTAGAAAAATAAAACCATCACAGTAATATGATACAATCTCCATTTCATACAATTTCATTTCAATTACAGTCATAAATAAAACAGAATGTTTTGTAGCTTTATTTTTTCAGTTGTCTAAAATTGTCGCTCAAATAAACCCACTACAAGAGCAAAAAATATCCGAGCATAGCGACCCAAAGCGAGCTTTTAAATTAATAAGTGTACTTACTAAGAATTAATAAAGTTATAGAAACAATGGGAAATTATTATTTGATTTAACTAAACCTTGTGAAAAATGTAACAAAACTATAATGAATCTAAAAAAAAGAAGTATTACAAAATGTATCTCGATTCCTCGAATTTTATGGTATTCGAGAAATGAGAGATTCTTAAAAATCTCAAAAAGGTATTTCAAAATACAATCATGACAATTTGAGTTGATATAACAATTTTAAGCAAGTTTTGTAGTTTAGAGAGTAGCAAAATCACAAAAATTACAGATTATTAATTCACTAAGAAATAGTTTTCTTTTTGTTTATGATGTGATAAATATGACCAAAAAAAAGAATTAGTCTGTATTATAAAGCTTTAGACAACTTGTTTTAAATTGAATTTTAAATGTTTTCACGTTGACTTTTTTTTTTTTAAGCTTCGAGGATTTGAATTTGTATTCTAGATTCGAAAGAGAATTTAAATTCGGATTTTAGAAATATAAGATTCAACCCATCTTTCTCTCGAGGATGAATTCGGCTCGGGCTAGAAACCCGCGAACGGTGGGCAAGCAGGCTAAGGCGTCAACCTCGTCTAACCTGTTTTTTTTTCTTCCGGCGACAGGAAGATCAGGGGTCATAATCCCATCCGGTTATAATTAGGTCTGGTCTTTTTAAATTCCTGAATTGTTTCTCCACCCCCCCACCACTCTTCCAAGAAAATGTGGGTTCATTTGTTCATTTACTGTAAATTTTAGCTCCATAATCTCTATCCGTGTAATAAAACGAGATGCATACACATACAAACAATTTTTTTCCCCCCTTCAAACTTATTTTCGGTGAGTCTTTTCTTCCCCCCAATTTTTCTGTCCGCACCCAAAATTCCTAAAAATTAGCAAGTCAGCGCCTCTAGTCTACCTCCCCCCCCAATTTATCCCCCCCATACTCCAATTACATGATTTCAGACAATTACCCACCTAGTTACCAGCTCCTACATAATGATACATCCTTAGTATTCTCCATGTGTTGGTTGATCCAAAACAAAGGTGGAAATTACATAGCATTCGACGTCTGCCAGTGAAAGGGATGGAAGGGGGAGACGGATGGGGGGTGGGGGGGGAGGGGCTATTTTCCTTACAAGAGAGAGAGAGAGAGATAGAGAACATGGAAAAGCATGCGCAGTAGACTCATAATTTGGAGCCAACAGCTCTCTTGCACACTCGCGAGTAATACACCCTCTAAAATTACCGCACACAAATTTGTCTTGATTAGGAAAACAGTAATTAACAAGCATTCAAAACATAAGTAGGTGAAGGGGGTGTGGCAGGAGATAGGAAAAAAAAGAAAGTGAAACACACACAAAAGATCAACCTTTTCAAGAATCTTGTCAAGTAATTTAATAAAATTGCCACGCAAGTGTAAAAATATTTGATAAGACTTGTAAGAGTGGGAAACCTATCATTATTTTAAACATTTGATGCATATAATATTTACCCGCAACCGTTTATGGGCTCGTATTTACAAGGAGTTTCTTGATGGAGGCAGGATGGGGGACTTTCGTGGACCAGGGACTAACGTTGATTGATAATTAGGAAGCTATTAAAATGCTTTCCCTCCTTTACTCTTTGTACTCCCCTAAAAACCAGAAAATTGTCTCCCTAAAGGTACTTAAAGGCTCGTTTGAACAAAGTAAACATTAAATTGTACACCTACAAGCTACTCGTGTTAATGTCGAGTGAAAAGTGAAAAAAACCAACAAAATAAACCCAAACTAAACAGATTCTCTATAGCCGACGAAAAAAAAAATATATATATAAATTATGTCACAAGATTAAATAATCTTAAGGAGTAATACTTTTTTTCCTTACATTAAATAAATTCACATTATCTGTTTTCCAAACAAGGATATTTAAATTTCTTCTTTTCTCGATGATTCTCATTTTTGCGTCTAAGCTAATAATATTACACCTTCCAATATAGAATACACCAATGAGTCGATCATAAATATTTATTGGTTCTAGTTACGGGTATTTCAGTAAACATTTTAAGGTTCCGGTTAGAAAAAAATAAAAAATCTATTTTCTTTTTTGGTTTTTAATTATTAAGTTTCGGTTCTAGACCCAGTTATTTTAATTTTCTATTTAATTACTACCATTATACAAATCGTAAATATAAAAATAATTTACAACAAATTAAAAATTGTATTTCAAAATAAAATTAAGTTAACGAAATAAGGCATAAATTCAATTTTAAAAATAATTTAAGAACTAATAAGAACCTTTATAAACCTTAGTAAAATTATATTGATTCCAATTCTAGTTCTGGTTCTTAGGCAACTTATTTTTAGCGTTCTTGTTCCGTTAATTTCGGTTCTGATTCAATTCCCTGGACTATACTGGTCGACACATACCGGGATGAGTTAATTATTCGATGTATATTTTATATAAAAAAAAGCCTGCATCGGTGGGGGACACGAGGTAAAACGTCAGGCTCGTCTAGTTGTGTTTACCGGTGACCAAAAGACCGGAGTTTAAATGCCAGTCCAGTTTAATAAGGGTGGTTTATTTCTAATCTAATGGTTTCCTATCCTTTCTCCACACAAATGCGGGTGAATTTTCTCTCAATTATACTATCTCCATGACTACCCCATTGGGGTAGTTAGGATATTCCGGACGAGTGGTAAAACTCGGCGAAAAACAAAATAAATAAAACATATACGTACACACAAATTAGTCCGTATGAAAGATATGTTTGCCATTTGTTGTGATTTTCTAAAAATAGATCAGTGCAATGACGATATAAGCCTAGTAATATTTAAAATTAGATTGATTAGCATAGGTTATGTATACATTTATTTACTAAACTCCTCTAGTTCAATTAGTTGTTGTACTTTATAAATTGAAATTTAGGCCTACTAAATATTCAAAGATAATATCTGATTTTAAAAAAATCTTAATTTGTCAATCTTAAGGGCGAGGCAGTTCTGAATTTGGGGTACCCACCCACCCGCCTATAAATGTTCTCTTTTCCACACATAAAATATCGTTTAATAAGGACGATAAAACCAGAAACAATTAGGAATCAGTATTTTGAAAGATCCCACACTCCTTTTCCATGCCACTCAGAAAATAAAACCCCAACGAGTCAACCCGACTCAAATAGCAGTGTATTAGAGCCTGCAATCATGTGGTTAAAACAGCTCCGTTTAAACTTTTTATATGCGTTGCGAGTAACCAATATTACTACGCTTCATATTATTTTATAGAAGCCAAGAAACTTTAGATAATAAAAGTGAATCGAAGACCATTTACGCTATTAAATCGATTTAGAAAAAAACAAAACAGTATCATATGTTCCTGAAACATTTTTTTAAATAGTGCACTACGCTTTTGTTAATTTTTTTATCTTGAAAAAAATAAAAAATAAAGGGTCTTAATAAAAAATGCAGACGATGTACGTTTCAAATGTTATGGACACCACTTTTATGCCAATTAAATACATTTTCATGTTTAAGGGGTCATAATCGTTATGTAGATCATCTATGAGAGTTTTGAGGTAAATAAATAGTACGTGAAAATGTCTCTACTGTCCTGGTAATCGGGCGCCATCCGCCCAAAACGTCTTCTTGTGGACGTCCTTTGCATGCCAGATTAGGATGTTTAAATCTCACATCATCTTACAAAACAAGTTTCTTCAAAGTAAGGAATGTAAAGTCTCTAAAGATATTTAGACTAGACCCAAAACAATAAGCAGACATGAGCCCTTAGGACAGTGGTTTACAAAATTTAGCAGGCTTTGGACCCCAGCTTTAATCTTTTGAGACCATCGTGAACCCTTGATTACCTACAAGCAATCATATCCTAGGTTTTTACATGATTTTTACTGAATCTTATTACACGTCGAGATTAACCGCATTTAAAGTTGGTAAAATTTAGAGGGAATGTAGCCTACCTTTATTTGCGTGATGGGAAAAGAGGGAAACCGATTAGGAAAAATCACCACTAGTACCCACGATCGGAATTTTAATCTTGACCTCATCATTGACCAACCAAACGAGCTTAACGTTTAGCTAACGTGCTTGATTTAATTATTATAAATTACTTATATAATTAATAAAACGAACAAATAAGGTAGCCCTATTTGTCAGCGGCAGTAATTAATTGAAACTATCATGTTAAGGGGTTGCGAATTTTGAAATTAGAAATTCGAACAGTAAATAGGTAGTTTATTATTTAAATTTAGAGGGCCGATGAATTATTGACTACCTCGTGAGCCTTTGAAAAAAAAATTAAAATTTAACTGTACCTAAACTATTGGCTCGCACATTGTCTAAGGCCGTCTTTAAATTTAATTCCAATTAGCTACAAAATTAACGAATGAATATTATAAAAAAAATAGCCACCACAACCCTTGTTAAGAGTGATTTTCAGTCATTTGCTCTAAAACAAATTTCCGATGACAAAATTTTTTTTATCGATTGTCGAATGAATTTTGTTTAATTTTGTGATAGTTAATTTATAATCTTATTGAATGTCAAATTATTAAGATTGAATCTAGGGTAGGCCTACACAACAAACAATAATATTGTCATGATTCAGTTTTTGAATATCTGCCATGGGCAGGATTCGACCAGGACTTTTTTTTCTTCATTTGAAAAGTTTCTGGTCAAGTGCCACGATATTCGTGACAAATATTCAAAAACTCTTGAGATTACTATGTGTATAAAATTAAAATATGTTTCGACTGGAGAATTCTTTGAGACAAAAAAGTTTTTCTATAAAAACAGCACACACAAAAAAAAACCTTCCCTTAACTTGTGTTCCCTACACTCCCACCTTGAACAAGTCACAAGCTAACCACTCGACCAAGTAACGTCACTAAGGTTTAACCAGGAGAAAGAAGAAGAGCCTTCGCTCGCTATCATCCCTTACTATTGATCGCCCAATTAGCAAGAGTTGAGCCCAGACCCGCCCTCTAATTGGTTGACGGGGAAACGGCCGTATGTACTAGAGAGTAGACCTCACTAGGAAAAACAGGACCATCCGATGCTTTCATAATAACACTACCTGGCCCGTCGACGCATTCTTAAGGATCCTGATATGTGGTGAATAAAATGATTGGATTTCACTAAAAAAAATGTTTTATTTTAGTGTTAAAAGTAGGTAAATAAAACGCCTTTTTCCGGCTAAAAATGGTAAAAAAAACAACTTAAACTTAGGTGTTGCTATGGATGGATAAATTACGGATAAATTTATCATTCTTTAATTTAAAATACTTGCCTTTGGTCACAATTTGACTTGTCATAAAAGCCAGTTCGAATACTTGTACTTCTTTATAAATGATATTTGGTTGAGAGAAATATATTTTTTAGGATGGTAACTTAGATAGTTATAGTAATAGTAAGAAAAAAATCGTAGTGGTGTAGTTGGTTATCTTTTTACTGGCAAATTCACGGGGGAAAACGGCAAAGAACGATGACGTTTCCTACTTAATAAATAATATATTATAGATAAGTTTAGTTAATTATCATTAAAATCTACTTAATTGTCCATTATTAGAATATAAAACACCAAGTAGTCAATTTCGCGAGAATATCCAATTTACATTTATTTAGCACGTGTAAGATACATTTAAAAATGCTACAATGAATTTAAAAAATATATTTTGATACTCATTTTAATGCGCTAGTAAAAGTTCATAAAAGAGCGTCTCATTATATTTAGTGTCATCGCATCATTTTCACATAATCAATTGTGTGACGACAGCTCTCAGCTTTAGCCGTTATATTTAAAAAAAATACAAAATGGAGACTAATTACTTTCTCTCTATCTTACAGGTAGAGAAAGTATGGTGATCGTCAAAAAAATCGAACTCGAGATATTGATGAATTTTGACGTTTCATGACTTCCTGAATCCGAAAAAGTGGTTTTTGAATTTCCGTCTGTCTGTCTGTCTGTCTGTCTGTACCTCCAACTAGAGCCTAAACTATTTTACCGATTGAGCTGAAACTTGATATCTAGGGTTTTCATAGGGTTGCCCCGAGGGGTTTTTGGAATTGGATATCTACCCCTAAAATTAAGGGTAGTTTACTGAAGGGAAAAAAGAGAAAAAGTCGATTTTCTC
>CABFWB010000256.1:128731-143601 GCA_902151455.1 Timema bartmani
CTTTTCACAATATCCTGTTGAGCCACTTGAATGAATTACACATCAACGAACAAACTGGATGAATAAAGAATAAAATACGGCCGTGGTTCAACTCCCTTCTTTCACGTAATGGAGGCGTTTTAAGACGTAAAACCTACGGGGCCCTCCCTAACTCTAGGGGGAGAAAAGAAATGTACAGGGGGGGTGAGGGAGTAGGGTAAAAGAAAACTGTCGTAAAAAGAGACAACTTCAAGTTTTGAGAGTCCTCATAAAAACTACAAGCTAACATATAAATTAAAATAAACATACAATTTTTGAAAACAAGAAGGGGTTATATAAAAAAAAAACAGGACATTGCTTAAAGTAGTTATTTGGAGTAATTTGACGGTTTGACGGTTATGCTTAGGAAAAAATATGTATATGAGGGTTTTTCCCCACCGCATCTTAACATCCAATCGGGTCGTTCGCATACATCAATTACGCTAGTTGAATAAGCATGAAGAAGGTAAAGTTTTAAAGGAAATGTGCCCACATTTGCGTGGAGGGAGAGTGGGAAGATATTTAAGATAAAAGCTCTCTTACTACACCTGACCGAGATTCGAGCCCCTATCTCCCAGTCACCAGTAACTCAATCAAACACGAGAGTGAACCGTTAGATCATGCAACCATCTGTGCAGCTTTTTAAAAAATGTATTTTACTAGAAGATTAAAAACTCTATTTTACTAGAAGATTAAAAACTCGCATAGGTGGGCAAGCGGACGAAGGAGTTAAGTTCATTTGGTTTGGTTTGCCAGTGACAGAGGTTGGTGTTCGACTCCCAGCCTGGTGTATTTAGATTTTTTTTCCTTTAATGCTTNCTCAATCAAACACGAGAGTGAAGCGTTAGATCATGCAACCATCTGTGCAGCTTTTAAAAAAATGTATTTTACTAGAAGATTAAAAACTCTATTTTACTAGAAGATTAAAAACTCGCATAGGTGGGCAAGCGGACGAAGGAGTTAAGTTCATTTGGTTTGGTTTGCCAGTGACAGAGGTTGGTGTTCGACTCCCAGCCTGGTGTATTTAGATTTTTTTTCCTTTAATGCTTTCCAAATCTTCATACACGAAAATAAGGTTACACTTTCTTCTCAATTATAACTTTCTCATCCCTACCCTATTAGTTTAATTAATTGGGTACATCTTAGACGGTTTTTAAGACGTGTTGTACAACAAACAAGGTTCGCATCTTTTTTTGAGAGACATACTTCCTCAACGACTATTGACCTCCTCCCAATAAAAATTAACCCAATGTAAATGGACAAAATAAAGATTTTTAAAATTATCATGGAAATTCGGACACCCATTTCACAAATATGATTAAAAGCCTCAGTAATTATTTGTGTTGCATTAACCACATGACAAGTCTTCCAGCTTGGATAAGGCTATAAAATTATTTTAGGAATTCTTTATACGAAGGAAAATAAATATATAGACAATACATATTATAATAGTAGAACTATGTGTATCAAGTTTGGAAAATGTCTATACAGTGATTAAAAACAACACACACACTTAAGGGATAGGAAAAATACTTAAGTTAAGTCCTGTATTTAAGGTGGGGTTGAAGGGAACTCGAGTTAAGCTAGGTATTATTTGAAGTTTATAGCCCATGGAAAAAAAGTTTTCTCCAAAACAAATAAAATATTGTTTTAGTAGATACATTTAATTTTATACTCATAGTAGTTTCAACAGTTATTGAATAATAAATTGTTATGAGCATAGTGGCGTTTGAACCAATATTTTTTTAAATTAAAATAAAAAATCCTGTTAAAATTCCATGTTGTCCATATTCAGGAGCTGTTGAGATTACCATTTGCAAAAAATTAAACTTGCTGAAGCAATATTTTATTAATTTTAGCAAAAAACCATATTTTTTTTGCTATTAAAACTGCAAAAATATGGATCTAAACACGCGTCCCCTTCCACCTCATCTTCAGCATTTCAATGCGTGCAAGAAAGCACAATACGCCATTTTTGCTCCCGAGTGAAAACATAAGCTAGTTTTATTATTAAAAGAGTCGTAAGGATGAGGCTATGAAAACACATGCAAGTAACTCGTCAACGTTATATACCGCGGAGCAGTAAAAGTAATACTAATAGTAAAAATATGTGTTGAAAAACTGGGTAAAACTTCTGTTTTGATGTGTAAGACTAATGTTTCCCAATACGACGGGAAAAGGGGGAAACGAAAAATAATGGGCGGTAAAATAAAACACAGGCTAGACAAATTATTCATCCCACACTAGGTAATTAAAATTACAAAACCATTTCCTCAACTCAGTTGAAACATTTTTGTTTGTTTGTAACACCACTTTTAAAATTATTATTTACCAATATTTCACTAGACCAGAGCTCGTTTAGAGATAACTTGTGTTAAGGAATATAATGTAATGACAGTACGTTAAGCGTAATCGCAAGCTATGTCAAAAGGCTTGATTCACAAGTTCGCTGAAAATTGAGAGCAGAATCTGCACGAATGGCGCAGCAATTCACACACTAGCAGAAACTCATGTTAACCCATAATACTTGGCAACACAAACTTAAAACAGCTGGTTATCAACATATTTATTTTTCTAACCCATACATCTCCTTTGGGGAACTACAGGTCTTATTGAGAAAAGCATTATCTTCGCTCTCTCTCAGCTGACTGTTACCAAATCTCCTCGCTTGCAGTTATGTCAGTGGTGTGCTGGGGTATGAAGGATCTACTGTTAAGAAAGACGAACGAAAGGTGCAAAATTTGGACCACACGAAAACGAGAGAATGATAACACTGTTCCCCAATAGTTGCCATAAAATTTATTTCAAGAGATGATATCCAGTGTAGTAAATAAACTGATATTATAACTTACTTTGCATTCAACGAGCTATTTTAAATAATTTCCCAATAATAGAGGCAGCTGTCTGCTTGGATCTCGCTTTGTACGCGCATGGTTTTGAAATTTGATTGGTTCTTCCAAGCCGATTTTCTGTAGAAGCGCGGACCAATCTGAGGTTGTCTGCTAGCGCAGAGAAACCTGCGCAATTCTCGCCAATTTCTTATGATTGGTTTAGAGCTCGTCACGCGATTACGTTTTCAGTCTGCACTTGTTATCCGGCGAACGTGTGACTCCTCAGTAAGGCACCGGCTCGTATACTTTCGCATAGGCACAGAAAATATTCTTTATTTGAACTTTTCCTAACTTTCTCACATTTTATTTCAAAATAATCTAGGTAGAGGGGTCGCAGCAGGATTAGAATTGTTGGGTTGGTTTTTTGAAAATTAGGATGCACTGGTTAAAGTTTAAATAAGTAAAACATTGTATTAATGAACCTATTTTATTTAACTCTAACCAATTAATCTTTCTTGGTATACTCAACAATTGAAATCTAAGGGCATTTATCCTACCTAGATTATGTTGTATGAAAATGAGGAAGAAAAGGAGGGAAACCCAATTCAGGAATATTTTCCAAGCCGTTGCGTTAAGCCATAGTGTGGGCCTTCCCTATTAATACAAATTATATATAGTAGAACCCCGATTATCCGTATTCGTATCGCGGCAGCAGTTTTCGTTAATTCGGAGTTCACAAGTATGAATTGGGCAGATTGATTCTTATCGTGTTAATAAGACACTCAATTAATATCATTAATGAAACACAATAGTAAAGAACGCGTATCCAAACGAGGAAATAGGCACAGTGGGAAGAAGTTGGCAAAGTGTATCACTTCAAAAGATTGGCAGGGAGGGGAAAGCAGTTCTGTAACATATCGCTTATCGGGATCCATCACCAGTCGTAAGACAGTGGGAGACATCTTTATGTGTAGAATCTTCTTTAGGATTAATTATCCAGATTTTTGTCTTTTGGTTGATATCGCCATGTGAAGAAAATTAGACTATGTTTCTAATGAAATAATATTTAATTTTTTGCAAAAAAAAATTCGCTATAAAAACTGTAAAAACAGTGCCCTTAACTTACGTTCCCTACTCGCCTACCTTAATATCCAAACTCAACACTCGACAGAGATAAAACTCCTGCTTCCCAGTCATTCCCGTCATTGATCAATGGGGTTATTTCTAAGTTGTTAGATCCCCGTGATAAAAGTATCTACATTCAAACATCATCAGTTTGACTACATCTAAATATCACTTATAATTCACCTTTACTATTAGCACTGATGTTGTCTTACACAATTTTTATGATGTAGTTTGGATCTGATCTAGGCCGCATCCAAATTGCTTCTGCTTCTTCCTCAAGCGGATCATTCTAAAATAAGTCGATTTTTTTTTTACCAAAGTTAAGATGAGAACTGCCCCGATTACAAATATCTACTACTAGTCGTTTTCAGAAAATCAGATAGCAGCGCGCTATCCTTCAGGACATGGGAACTTCTGAAATAACCCAAGCCGAGAAGCTTGAATGATCCAGCCTTTTATCTACCAACCGAATGAGCTCGTCACGCTATCTAGCATTAATCTTACCTTCTGTTTCCAAACATTGACCGGTCGCGTTTTATCAATCTTAAGACCTGGAGGTAACGGCATAATTTGTTCAGAGGGGTAGGGGTTGAGATCATTCCTAAATAAACTAAGATGAGAAAGTTTTGGAATCTCTACCCCCTCGATAAGACGGTGAGTGTTCCTGGTAGAAAGGCCGCGGGGCGATCTCTAACATCATTATATAATCGGCAGCCGGTTCTATTCGCTCCACGAGTTCCGTTAAGATAAAATATGAATATGTAATGAATGTTGGAAATGTCGATTACCTTTGGTCCTTCCCTCCATCCTCGTATTCGTTTAATACACAAAACCGTTAGTAGGATGTTTGGAAAACAATTGAATCCATTTAAAGTATTTAGCATCCACGTAAGTGGCTGGCCTATTGGTCTAGTGGTCAGCTTTCCTGGCTACTGATTCAGAAGTCTTGGATTCGATTCCCAGGAGTATTATAGGTATTTTTTAAAACAAAAAAGTTCTTATGGTCACCATGGTCTGGGTTAAAAAGGCTTAAGTTAGGTTTAATACCACTACTGGCAAGACATAATCATTATCATTATCATCACATCATGGGGCCTAAATAACCGTACCTACATATTGGCCCAACTTCAGAAGACGGTTACATATTCACCACTGGCAGTAGAAGACCAGAAATGGCTAGCCGACAAACCTTGGTGGCATAAAATAAAAAAAAAACTCTTAAGTGGGCGCATGAAGACATCCGACCTGGATTCAAACCCCGTTTTCCCAATAATTGGCAGTCTAGGCTTTTTATTTTGCACCAAGTCTTACTACCCGTTTGGCTCTATACGCCTATATATTAATTACGCTAGTGGTTTTAGGGATGAGGAAGGTTATTTTGATAAAAATACCCGCATTAGCGCGGAGGGAGAGTGGAAAACCATTTTGTAAAAACCACCCTCAGCACACCCGACGAAGATTCGAGCCTCCATTTCCCCATCATTGGCAGTAGAGTCCATTGGAAGAGACGATGCGGCCACTGAAACGGGTTCCAGTCTATTGCGAGAGTGACGCCTTAGGCCATTATACCATCGAAGCGGGTATTGTAAAGTGTTAACAATTTTGGCCGTAAAAAAGGCCCTTCCTATGAAATTCAGGACAGTATGGCTCCGGACGCCGTGGAACGTTGGGGTGCTCACTGTCGTGCTGATGGAAGTGGGCGGGGAAGAGCAATATCCACGCGGAAAGATTGGCTCAAGTGTTTGTTTTTATCGGAGAATCTCTCGCCTAACGAAATGATATATGGATGTTCGATGAAACAAGGAGACTTTTAAAAAGAATGTCCCAGTCGTCGTCCCCCTCCCCCCTCACCAACGCTTTCAATGAGAGCTACTGCCATCGGCGTGGCGTTTAATACTCTAGTAAGTTTATTTTTGAAAACAATCAGTACGCTCCAATTTCAGTAATGACTATCAACAACTTAAATTATCTAACTTAAGTGAAAGGTATGAGGAGAGTAAATTTTAAGAGGCCTTCTACAAAGTTATTTATCTGTATACCAGATGGGGAAGTGCATTTGGGGTATAGTGATATTTTTTAATTTGCGTTAAAGTGCTTAGTTATTATCTGAGAGGCGGGGAATTTTAACTCCAAATGAGTGTACAGGAAGGCTTTTTTACTTCTTTAATATGACAATACATTTTCCCTCCACAAATGGGGGGTGACTTAAAAAAAATTCAACCTGTTTCCTTAGGTTGAATAAATGATAGCCAAAACTGGCACTTCATGCGTACCAGACACACGACAAATATGTTCTAGTCTGAATTCGAAATAAAGACTCTTCGAAGTGTCTAAGATCTGAACTGGAATAATATTATGAAAGTAAACGAACGCTTGTACAGTTTAATGTACATGGCCAGCGAGGTTCACAAAACGGAAAGGATCAATAATCACGGATATAAGCCGTATCAAGTACCCTATTTGTTCATTTGTAAAAAATTACACCTGAGCACGGGAATCGAGCCCGGGACCCTTGTATTAGAGCACCAAAGCTATACTACTGAGCTATCACATAAAGAAGACACCCAAGTAACCAGTGACCGTAGTATCTGATGGTTCATTCTTAGTTGACTAAATACACACGTCCATCACAGACTCTGCTTTAAAATATGAGCATTGAATGACCTTGAGCACAAGATACATCCTGTATAGCTCAGTGGTAAAAGCATTGGCGTGTTAATCCAAAGGTCGCGGGCTCGATTCCAGTATCCAAGGGTAATTTTGAAAAATTACTGATATAATAATATTAATTTTAAATCCCGACCCTCCGCTTCCACCCCCCACAGCATATTTCAGTGTTCGTTTAAGTTGTATGCATATACATTGATTATACTAATATTTTATGGATACGAAAGGTGGAATTTAGTGGACATGTACTCGAATTTGCGTGGAAGAAAAGTTGTAAAACCACCCTTAGTATACTCGACCTGGATTCGAATCCTGATCTCCGTATCTTTGGCAACTTCATCTGTTGTGAGAATCACGCCTTAGACCTTTCTACCACCGAAGCGGGTGTGAATCAACTCAAATTGTTCATAGGTCCAAAAATATAGATATTTTCCTTACAATGATTCATCAAAGCTCTGTGAATGAAACGTTGGGAGAATGCAGCGCTGGAGTGTGATGACAGATGCCTACCCTGAGGCAATCAGGGGGAAACTTACAACCACACCCTCATATAAGTGTTTCCAAAATGTGGTCCGCAGAATCTCAGGAAGTTTAGTAAAATACATTAATTAAAGAATGTATCACATGTCATACAAAACTTTGAAGCTTCCAATTATTAAGTATGAAATATAAATAGTACCATACTGTATTTATTTTCCAGGTGGCATAAGTCACATACAAAAGTAAGTCTGTACCAGCCTTTTAAGTCAACAAATCGGAGCAATTAGGTATAAAAAATGAGGTTCAGAATGTTTAAAACAGTCAGAAAGCTACTAGCTTAATTGAATGGTTTTTTCAATCGTTCATTTAATAAATTAATATTTGTCTTGTATTTATGTACTAGTGGCAGAACTTTTCTTTGCTTCAAAGATACAGGAAAAAAGTCTTATTTTATTTTATTTCAATCAAGTTTTTAATAAATTAAAAGAAATCTAATCAAAAATTTAAAATTCCAGCTTCAAGGTGCACGTGTTCGTGGACAGGGGGATATTAATTTTAAAATTTTAGCTCTTTGCATGCGGTATATATCGCGCAATGCTCATGACAAACTCTTTATTTATTTTTTAATATAGAAGATAAAAGAATATTAAATAGCACTACCTGAAATAAAATTTACTATAAATTATGTTTTACCTTAATTTTCAACCCTCCCCTTGTCTCCTTACTCCTGGGAGCCCCTGGTATACCCCCAGTGCGCATATCGTCCATTTCTCTGTCAACACTTTGGGAAACACTGCTCTAGATCCAAGGACACGCGTCCAGTTGTCAAGAAGCCAAACCCCCCCGAAGAAGGTAATAAAATCAACATGAGCCGTCACGTAATTCTTTTAAGAAGAGAGGGGCTTTCTTTCACACCTTCTCGGCGCGCTGACAACGTTACGATACCAACTTTCCCCGGCGCGCAGCAACACGCGGTATATAGCACAGAATAGAGACTTGTTGCAACTCGAGGGGCGAACTTCCGTTTCATATGGAGCCTCAGTAGTCACCAAGTGCGGTCATGCCCTAGTTGAGTCAAATAAATTACGTACAGTAGGATTTATGTAAGAAGAACCTTTTAGAAAATACTAACATTTCTGCGGCCGACTTTGATAGCATGTTTTTGTAATAGTAGTGCTATTTTATAAATATTGAAAATATACATCAAAAGCGACATATGTAGATCACATGATTTTACGTATGAATACGTACGTAAAATTAGATCTGATAACTTTTCTAACTGCCAGATAGGGCTCTTCCCATAAAAAGTGGATACTCTGTTTCTTTATTATGTCAAGAGAAAGTATTGTAATAGTGACAATTTTCGACCTCGATATTATGATGAATCTTTACGTTTTGTGTATGCCCGAACTAAAAAAATTGATTTTATAATTCTGTTTGTCCCCATGTCTGTTTGTCTGTTTGTCCATGGATACAGATGTGACTCGGTCTGATGGATTTTGTTCAGACATGATGCTTAAGGACTTACAAATTTTTCGAACATTGTTCTTGTTTAACTGTATCAAACAAAGTGTTTTACCTGATAAATACCACTGTAGGCCTATACTTGTATTTTGGGTAATTTTTTTTACGTCTTACTATCTTTTCAGATTATACGCCTATGAACTAATTATACAAATGGTTTAGAGATCAGGAAGGTTTAATTGAGAGTAAGTGCACCCAGATTTGCGTGGAAGTAGAGTGGAAAACCATTTAGGGGAAAAAACTCATTGCACCTGACCGGGATCGAACCTCGATCTCCCCATCTTCATAAGTCTAGTCCAATACGAAAGTAGCGCGCTAGACCCCGGGTTAAAATTTGTTAATGGGTAGTTAGTTAACTGATGAGTGATTTAAAAAAAAATCAAAATGTTTTGAAAATTACCACAGTGATTTTGTTTAAATTGTATAGCCTATCTGGCGAATGTGTCACATGACAAACAAAACTGTATACTCTTTTTTCGGTTCCAATTAGTTTAAGGTGAGGCTGTAGGAGACACGAGAAAAATTAAGTGTTTTTGCAGTTTTTATAACGAAAATTTTTTTGGACAAAATAACTAAAATAGTGCACCAGTAGAAACAGAAAGT
This sequence comes from Timema bartmani, assembly GCA_902151455.1. Taxonomy (NCBI): domain Eukaryota; kingdom Metazoa; phylum Arthropoda; class Insecta; order Phasmatodea; family Timematidae; genus Timema; species Timema bartmani. The sequence continues at coordinate 137,980 of CABFWB010000256.1, forward strand.
TTATTTTTCTTCACATGCTGACCACAACAGTTGTTGAATATTATGACATGAGCATAGCGACATTAGATTACAAACTTTTTAAACGAAGAGAAAAAGTTTGTAATTCAATTCCAGGACACATTTGACAAATATTAAGTATCATAATAGGTCTAAAAATAGTTAATATTTTTTTTTCCCACTCGAATTTGAAATGTTTTTCAAATCCTTGAATCTCGACTATCCTTAAGGATTCAAAGACTCGGAGGGCTCATCCCTAATATAGATAAGAACCTTTTTAATTCACATGGAGAAATACGTGATTTGAACAAAGATCTGGACCTGCACCTTCAACTCCACTTCCAAAGCTCTATCCCCTAAGCTAATGAATGGCTCGTCTAAAATTAGTCGCACTCGCCTTGTAGGCGCACTCGTTGTAAGACTTACTGTGTTTGTTTTCTACTTATATTATTATTATTATTATTATTATTATTTAGCACCGCGTCTTACTACCCGTTCGGGTTATACGCTTAAGTACTAATTACGCTAATGGATTAGGAATTGGGAAGGTTGAATAGAGGAAGTGAACCCGCATTTGCGTGGAGGGAGAGTGGAAAACCATTTAGGAAAAACCACCCCCAGTTCACCCGACCGAGATTCGAACCTCGATCTCCCCGTCCTCGGCGGTCGAGCTCATCACGACTGGCGCGTTAGCTAACTACGTCACCGAGGCGGGTTTTTCTACTTATACTACATTATGTACATTATGTAGTATAACGTATTGTATTTTATATATTACATGTACATTATATATGTAACATATTTTCACAAACTGTTATCCCTGACCAACTAACTAATTGCTTTAGTTGAATAGGGTAGTAAGCCTATCTATATATTTAGTTTGTGATTGGCTGAACGCGCTATTACGAGTCCGACAATTCCGACATACGACTGCGCTTTGCGTGTGCTATTGTAGACATACAATATTACGAGTGCGAATGATTGTAGACAAGCCTTAATAGGGGTATTACAGTCCAATTTTCAAAGGAATAAGCTTATCCGACAGAAAATTTACTTGATCTACTTTCACGTGTTCATAGGTAAAGTCATGTGATTTTCAGCTGTCACCTATGATATTTATAAATACCTAAGAAATCAGGGGAATGTCATCAATTTTGGCCGCCAAAAAATATGGTTGTATTTTTCTATTAGGATCTTACTATGAAACTTGATTTCTCACAATATTTTGGAAAAACTGATACCCACTCGAAGCCCCTTATCTGATTAAAAAACCTCCAATAGATTTATTTAGCTAATTATTATGTATCTTAGTAAATCACTTAAAATATTTTCTATGACTTCCATTATTGTTGAAACGTTTTAATTATCATACACAAAACAGCTGAGATATTTATTGCCATCATCATAGGATAGCAAATAATTAAACGACTATTTTTTTCCTACACGAGTCTGTGAAAACTTAGTATAATAGAAATTTCCTGTTAACATTTTATTTTCAGTACACAATAAAACAGTGGCTATCAAAGAATCAGTCGTCAAGGAGAAGAAGATGAACAATGAAAAATCTGTTCTTTCAGAAGCCGCCAATAGTGCGATTCTCTCGGTTTTATTTCGCACTGAGAAAATAAAACCCAACACAGCTTTCTTAGATATATTTTTACGTCCAATCGTGTTTACAAATTGGTATTCGATATAAACTATAAAAATTGTTAACCTTACGTCGTGGTGTCCGATACTAAACAAAAATTTTAAAAAACAAAGAAGGTGTGGTTTTTTTTACAAAACCACCAACTTTATTATCTAAATTAAAGCTTCCGAATACCGGGTCAAACTTGTTTCCCCTTCCCCGTAACCCTACTTTCCAAGTAAACCATTATAAATAATAGTAATTTAATAATTACTACTGTTAAGACTTTACGCCGTCTCACAAACCCATTTTGTGTCTGGATAAGAAGAAATTTAAAAAAAATCAACTATACGAGTTACAAGAAAGGGCAGATGCAAATAATGTTTCCAAAAACAAAACCGCGACACAAAAACACAAAGATAATTCCACCTAGAGATTCACAGATGTAAAACAAACACACACACACACAAAACGAGATTAAGAGAGGGTTGGGTAAATAGGGAGGGGGCGGGGGTGGAAACATAAAAACACCCCTTAAGCCCAACTAAGAGGGGTACAAGAAACGCCCCGGTGTTAATTCTAGCACTGTCGGGGAGTATACGATTACCACTAATTCCGTAGGTTTAATGGCGGATTTAATTGTTCCAAAGGCTCATGAATCACATCTTGGGAGACATTTAATTACTGTAGAGTAGAGGATACCATCTTTTTTTTAAATCCCTTTTCATACTCCTCCTTTATCTTTTCTTTCATTCTTTCGTCTTTATTTTATTTTCAACATCCCTCTCTTTACTGAAATCTTGGTAAGTTGCCAGGAATGGAAGAGGAAGACCTTTTCAGTACAGTTGGGTGCAAAATTAAGTTTTTTTTTTACCATTTCTTAGTACCCGTTTGAGCTATACGTAATTAGGAATGAGGAAGGTAGAGTTTTTAAGATGTACACACATTTGCGTGAAAGAAGAGTTGGAAACCATTTAGAAAAAAAAAACACTTTAAGCACACCCAACCAGGATTCTAGCCACGATCTCCCAATCACCAGCAATCTAGTATAGCACTAAAGTGACGCGTTTCGACCATAAGCTCACCGATGTGGGTCAAAATGAAGTCAAATTAATTGTATGAAAAACAAAAAAGTTACGGCATTCGGACATAGAAGTTATTGTAACGTTATATTATGAATGGTTCGTTCTGTACATAGGTTATTACTGACTTAATCTAAAGTGAAGATATGAGAAGAGTATTTTAGAAGAGGTGAACCTGTATAAACGTGGGAAAAGGATGGCTAAAACATAGTTAAACATATGTGGATAATCACCATCAGTGCACCCGACAGAGATTAGAACTGAGACCTCTCGCCAACAGTAACAAAGTGCAAAGCGACGACTTAAACCAGTTAGTTACCAACACATTTTTATACAGGCTTATTTAAAACTAAAGTTGTACTACTTTTGCTAAATAAAATTGTAATAATCGCAATAACCCTTCACTGTAAAGCGTTATTTTTTCTTCTAAATAAAGATAAAATTTAACTTTATATATTTTTTTTCTCGGTTAAGCAAATCTATTAATTTACTTTCTATTTAGGAACACAAAAAAAAAAGGTTTCGTAGGATGTTCTTTGGTCTATTGGTGCGAATTTATGGCGCCTTCAAAGATATTAACTTTTTATTTAGGTGGTTTCGGACTGCCTTCTTTCCACCGCAATCCTTTTGATGTTACCAAAGTGTGAGACCAACCTTTTTTTTATAATTTATAGGGCATAAATCTATAAAACTACGTGAGTAGCACGATCTTTTGATGTTAGATAATTAAAAAAAAAAAACCTACTACTGTGTGAAGAAAACAAGATTTGAATATTTTCATATAGATAATAATTATAAAATTATGAAATTGTGTTATTTACTTCTTTTCATGATCAAACAACCGATTTAAAAAAAAATAGTTTGCCAGCCATATGTAAATATAATTAGGGTATAGATCAGGGATGGACAACCTGCGGTCATTTTCGCATATTCTGTCGATTGTGTCTTTTCATCGTTTATAAACTAGACACACACAAACTCCCATAGTATTTCGACAATGTAATAAAATGAAGTGTTTATTAACTCTTGAGATGTTAAGTTTCTAGAATTTGATTCTTATTACAAGCTCATATATATATTTAAGTATGCCTGTACAATACACATCAGCATTTGAGTTTAAAAGGACACAAAAAAATGAAAAAACTGTTTCAAATATTTTATAATTCATATGTATTAGTTTTAATAAAAGTCTTCCTCTACGAATATTTGAAAAAATTAACGTATAAGAAACTGAAATTTGACCTCATTGAGCAAAAAAGAAAGAAAAGTCAACTGAAAACGATTTGCTCCTTTATGAGTTCCTAAGAAGGTACATTAACTTACATTTATGTAGAGTATGTTTTTATAATTATCTCAAAATTTACTGTAGGTACATTAAATGTGAAGCCTTATAAAGAATCTATATCGTGACACGCGATGTGGCCTTCCAATATAAAAAAGTTCCCCACCCCTGATATAGACAAAAAAAAAAGTAATGATAATTTGGTTCCAGATGCTTTATTTATTGGTCTGAATATATATTTCGCAAAAAAAAGTTGAACAAGGAAAATTATTTGAAATGTGTTCACAGGATGTTTATAGGAGAGCTGCAAGCTAACAAAAAAACATTAAAATATTCAGAGCTAATTGGAAAGAGTGACCTCATAAAACGCCAAACATCACAAAATAAATTCATAAAACCCGCTTCAACGGCCGCATGGTCTAAGGCGTCACTCTCGCACTAAACTAACTAGACTGCCAATGACGGGGAGATCGAATTTCAAATCCAAGTGGGGTGTACTGAGAGTGATTTAAAAAAAAAGTTTTTCACTCTCCCTCCACGTAAATGAGGGTACACTTAATCTAAATTCAACATTACTCATCCATAGTACCTAGGCGTATACTCCAAACGGCTAATAAAACGCGGTGCTAGAAACAAACTTTATGATAATTATAGCCTACATACAAGATTTTAATTATTGGAATGTATCAACAATGAATGAAGATCTATTTGAAATAAACTTTTCAATAGTTACCTCATTGTGTCCTTGAACATTTATTAAATTTCAATATAATTACATTAAAATACTTGTTTATAACTTATGTTATATGTTAGTTATTTATATGTACATAAACGTAGGCCTATGAGAATCACACAGCGACTAAGGTTAAAGCGAAAGCTGACATCGAATTGTTCAATTTCTCCCTTAAAAAAGGGGTTGGAGAATCTACACTTGAATTACACACGATTTTAAAATTGATATAACACGCGTCAGTGGCTGAACGGCCATAAGGAGTCACTCTCGCGTTAGACTAGCCAGATGAAGACGGGGAGATCAGGGTTCGAATCCCGGTCGGGTCTAGTAAGAGTGTTGCCTTCCAGGCAAATGCGAGTAGATTACCTCTATAACGTTTCCTTCTTCATCCCTAACCCATTATAGTAATTATCAACTATGATTATAGCATGAAAAGATATTAAACACGGTTATAAAAAAATGAAAATGATGGTAGATTGAAGATTGTTTTAGTTTATATTCCTCTTCTACCGCTCCTTTCCACCATTCAATAAACACAAAAATAATATTGATTAAGAAAATTATGAAAATACCAAAAGGAAAAAAAATCGGACAATATTAATATTTTGGTAAGAGTTGGTTGAGTATCTAGTCCCTAAAATACATAACTATAAAATACAAATATATACATAACATACACAGCTGTACACACAGGTAATGTTGACTAAAAAGCAGCTACACCTAATTTCATAGCTGAGGAAAATGCAGGTCTTATGGAGAAAAGATTTATCTTCGCTCTCTCTCTCTCTGTTACCGGTTGCCAAACCGTCTAGCTTTCGGTTTTTGCGAAGTGAAGGGGGAGGGTTTACTTGGAAATCCCTCATTGTAAACAATGCGGCATGGAGAGGTTGGGGGAGTGCGG
>CABFWB010000256.1:143693-158815 GCA_902151455.1 Timema bartmani
GTTCAATTGACAGGCAAATAATGTTTCCTATCGGTGTAAAGCCTTTTCTAGAAACATTTACTATTTCCACAATTGTATTTTTTTCAAGATTGAAGTTTGTTAACGTTTTTCTATTCCCCACGTAATTATGCTTATGTATAAAGCTTTTTTCCTCATAATTAATATACAAACAATATGAATTGCCGCTTGATTTACTGAACAAGTTCCGTCTTTAAGAAAATAGTTGTAGACTCTTAACACCATTGCCCTTACTTTACTACTTAATATTTTCCTCTTGGAATGCAATTGCTTGTAACAAGCCGGAGATTCCGTAATTTTTGCTATATTTCAACTGCTAACAATACACTATTATTCAAATAAATATATTAATATACACATAAAACTATAATTCCACAACCTTACGGCAAAAAAACAAAACACACAACCAACACATACGCACAAAATCTTAACGTGATCAATTAAAAAAAAATCTACACATGTGTTTATTTAGTTAATGTTTTTGAGCTAGCTATTAGGAACACTAGGCTCAGACTAATGTAACTTTACGACTGTGCTAGAGGAAGAAGCAACTACTACTGGCAACGACAGCCCAGCATTGCCAAATTTGAAGACTGATCACGTAAAACAAAAGAATGACAACGCTGTTGCTCAATAGTAAGCATGCAGTTCCCTCAGCAATGAAATTAGGTGTAGTTAGACTGGCGTACTCAGCTCCAGCCCGGTTTAAATCCCGTAGAGGTTAGATGGAGCTATTTTTTTCACATAATGATTTTCCCATTCGTTTTTAAGTCCACTTTTCAGAAGAATGTCAAGGCATTTCTTAAAATTTTGTTTGCCTTATCTTGCGTCCTTAGTGCAAGTTCCAAATAGCCCACAAAAGGACACTAAAATACGTCGAATAGTAAAAAAAACACTATAAACATGAATGAGGAAAAAGTGGGACAAGAATGAATAAATAATATTAAAAAGAAACTTTAAACGTGACACTAACAGAATAAACCACCAAACATCTTAGAGACAAAAAGAAAAAGCCACACAAATTAACATATTTGTTAGAAACCATTATACTGCAACATCTTCGCAGAAGCAAAAGTGTCATCAACGTGGCGAGCAAAAGAATCCATCTTTAATTTGGGTAAAAAAAAAAGTTTAAATATTCCCCAGCCGGACAGCTAACATCAACGATAAGTAAATTACCCGCACTAGGTTACAAGTTGCTGGTAATTGTGTGCGTGTGTGTGTGTGTGTGTGTGTCATGAATGGACACAAAAAAGCAGAAAATTTCCTAGATGTTATACAGTATGATTCTGAATCCACTCTAGCTAAGTGGCGTCAACAAATTAAAAAAAAAAGTCCTCACTCCTAGTTCTGCGGTTAGAGTTGTCAACAAGTTTTTTGGGGAGGGAGGGTGTAAGAAACGCGAGCTAAGAGCAGTGTTTTTGCAGTTTTTATATAAAAACAGATATTTTTTTTGGCCAAAATAAATAAAATATTTATCTAGTAGAAACAAAGGGACCTATTGTTAGTTTTTCTTCACGTGGTGATATCAACAGTTCTTGAATATCTCTCAAGGGTGTCCTGGAATTTAATGACAACTTTTTCTCTCCATTAAACAAGTTTGTCATCTGATGCCGCTGTACTAACGACAGATATTCAAAACTATTGATATCACCATGTGAAGAAAAATAAACTCTATGTTTCTACTGGAGCAATAATTTATTTATTTTGGACAAAATTAATATTTTGCTATACAAACTGCAATAACACTGGCCTTTTCTCGCGTCTCCTATACTACCACCTTAAGAGGACCTTTGTTCGAATCCGGACTATAAGGATGACCTTAACACAACCCTAACACAACGTTTAAGCGTAATTCAAGAGGAGTTTACTTTATTCTCACCGAGTACATTTCCAGAATTCCGATGACGGGGAGATCCGGTTCAAATCCAGGTTGGGTGTATTGATGGTTTTATTTCCTAAATAGTTTTCCTCTTTCTCTCTATTCAAAAGTGAGTACACATACTCTCAAATTAAACCTTGCTCATCCTTAAAACATTAACGTAATTAGTACAAAGGCGTACAACCCGGACGGGTAGTGAGACGCAGTGCAAAAATTATTCTCAAAGATAGTCGGCTAACAGGACAAACCTGTATACATTTAGAAAATACTTATCAAAACCAAATGCGCGCAGACTTTTTTTAAACTATATTTTGGAAGAAAAATCTTCCTACTCCAAGTTATTAATTTGGGATGAATTTATGTAGGGTTTATTCTGATAATAGATTAGGCTAATTTATTGTAATTTAATACGTTTGGTGTTTTCATACGTATATTATAAATACTAGTTGCAGCGATATCTGCAAATTATCACGTTAAAATGTATTCAAACGTCTTTTTTTACTGAAAAAAGTTCTATAGAATGAAGCTTCATTCGGCTTTCTAGTTAAAGGTTTACTCGTCAAATACAGCTTTCAATTGATTTTAATCTTTCAGTGATTAATTTTAAGCAAAAAGTAAGTTTTTCTTTTCCACCCTACGATTATAACTTTAAAACAACCCCTCACCCAGGTATTTACTTATTTGTTATACTTTACCACCTAAGAAAGAATTGAGTTATTATTTTTAACCAAAGACAAATAATTTATTCACAGGCATAAAACCATGTACAAATAAGGGTTTCCATGGTGATGTAAACAAATAATAAAAAGCTGAACATTCTCTAGGAAAATCAGATTTTCGTTGGAAACTACTATTTTTCCCGACATTGGACCCCTAACCTTAAAAATAAGCAATCGTTTGTCAAAATCGGTTCAGTCATTTTCTCGTAATTTCAACTAACGGACATGGGCTTATCAAATTGTATATAAGATTCAAGATCATTTTATCGTTTTTGAGCTTATAATACTTACCAAAATATATTTAAACATTATTTTTTCTGCGCGAAACAAAACGTAGACAATATTGTCACGAACTTAACAACTTAACCTTATAATTTTCGAGTTATGCTAAATATTATCTATTTAAATGCGAATTAACGATTGCAAAATTCCAATAAAAATTATTTTTTTCCCCAGCTTAGACATCTCAATTTAGATGTGTTATGACCAGCATCCAAAGAAAAATATTCATCCAAAGAGAAAATTGTGATGTGTTCGGACCAACAAATAAAGATGAGTTTTTTGTTGTTTTTTTTGCCAAAGAAATATATTTTATTTAGAGATTTACAGCCATGCAGTAAATAACGGTTTCCATGGAGATTAAACAAATAATTAAAAATTGAAAATTCTCTGTGAAAATCGGGTTTTCGTGGATAACTAATAATTTTCCCGACATCATGGAATTCTTTTACGTTTTTTCGTCTTCAACTAAAGGAGTGCACACTTTTGGTCTCGACAGTTATTTTATAAATATATACAGGTTCGTCTTTCTATCCGACTATCTTATGGGAATAGTGAAGATGCAATAAATGTTACTAAACAGGCTTTTTTCAAGGATATCCTCCAGGTCTGAGACAGTGTATATATCATCTTATTCTGTGCGACAGCGGGTCGGGAGACGTCACATCAGGCGTCAGTCAGCCTGGAGTGGTCTCCGGGGGTCTCGCGGTCAGCGCGTCATCCCACGCTAGTCTTCTTACCGTTGTTGTTACGGAAGGTCTTCCAAGCCCTCCCTCACTCCCTCCCTTCTCCTTCAACCCGACATTCTCAGGAATTCCGGATACAAGTAAATGCACTTATCAAGAGCCGTGTCTTGTCGTCGCGGATCTGCGGAATGTTGCATCTCTCAGGAGGATATTTTTTTCTCCATCTCTCTATCTCTCTCTTCCATTGTATTATCACAAGATGCCTATATACCGATTTTAATAGGAATAACCTTAATCGATAGATACACAAGTTAGTAGATCTATTTTACGTATTCATACGTCAAGTAATTTGATCTACAGCTGTCACTTTTGATGTATATTATAAATATTTATAACATAGCACTAGTAATATAGTAAAATATTATTATTGTTTGCAGCCAACTTAAGTATGTTTGTATTTCCCAAAAGACCCTTCATTTTAAAGTTGAACTATACAATTGTATTGTTTAATAGTATCATAAACTGATTTAACGTTTCATGCTGTTTTTTTGTATATCTACTTGTAAACTCTTAAAAAGTACTATCAGACCCGTACCAGTAGACACACGGGCTAAGGTGTCTAGCTTGCGGTACAGTTAATATTTTTTGCTATGGTTCAAATCCTGGTCGGATTCTATTGTTGTGTGGGTTTAACACATGTGATTTTATCATTGTGGTTTTCCGTTTTACTGACTTGTCTCTTTATATTTTACCGACGTCTCTGCTTTTGTTTTACTTGGCTATCAGCTCTAAAACACATTCCCACTATAGGAAAAAGTTATAATCCTTTAATACTTAAATTTATAATATATTTAAGAATTTATAGTATTCGAATGTTTAAAAGGTCTACCCCTATAAAAATTAATATACGTAAGAACCAACACTGTAGAAAACGGTTAATACATTTAGCTCAAAGCTATTAATATGAAGCAAATTCAGAATATTTATTGGTGTACTAATTCAAAAAGTTTTTTTATATGACAGCTGTCGGTGAAAATGTCAATATAATGTATGGCCGATCATAGTTCAACGTAACCAGTCCAGTGATACCCTCCACGCTACCTACTCGGAAAAGCATCCAGGCTCAAGACAACACTTTGTCTGTAGGCTATCTATAATAACCAAACATAACTTCTACAACTTTTGCTACTATTATTTTCCCTTCACCGCCGACATGAACCGAACGAGCTGGTGGTCGCTCCTCCGTGCAAGAACGGCCACCTCCATCCGACTCAACGGTAAGAGAAGAAAGCGTGAAGGTAGCCAGGCCCTTAAGACCGCCGCGAATTGCCAGTGAACATTACAAACCGGAGCGAATCGGTGTCTAGTGTGTGTGTGTTTTTTTCTGAACTTATTGGAGTTGTTTTTCCACCGCGTCCTAGTATCCATTCGGGTTGTACGCATATATCAATTACTAGAGGTGTATGAAGCTTCCCAATGTCGAAGTCGAGGTAAAGGTCAAATCTCCTTCACTTCAACTTCCGACACTCACAATAAACTTCGCAATCTTTTAGACATTTCGAAGGAAGAAGAAAACTTCGATACATAGTATAATGAACAGATTTTTTTTTAGAAAAATGAATCGTTCTTTGCGTATTATTGCCCGCTCGGTTATTCATATATTTACACTAATGGGACAGAGATGAGGAGGGTGGAATTTAGAAGAAATATAAAAGAATTTGTGCAGAATCAAAGTGGAAATAATTTTTTTTAAAACTCACTCCACCTTAAATGTATTCGAACATAGATCTCCGGAAATATGGTATATAGTAAGAGTGACGTCTTATTCTACACGACCACTGAAAAGGATTCGACAGCTATCCCCAAACAAGAGGCTATAAAATTAGAGTTTTAAACAAATTTGCACTACTCATCGAGGTATTACAATTGGCACACAAACGCGATGTAAAATTGATAATAAGCCCTTTCTTCTTTTCAAGTTATTAAATGTGTGTTGCAACTCGCATTGATAAAGGCGTCAGTCTCTTCTTAACTGCTTTACTTGCGACGGGGAGGTTGGAGTTAAGAACCCCAGCAGAGGGTGGTTTTTTTTATGCTTCGTGGTTTACCGCTGTCACTACAAGCTAATTCGGGTACACTTATCTCTTTTCAAAAACAGCCTTGAAATAATTAAAATACATGTATAATTCGACGTGAAAATAAAGATTAATCTTTTGAGTCAAATGGTGTGCCTACTCGATGGACTACGCATGATCATTGAGTTCCATTGGAGTGATTAGACTGTATCCATTAATTTGGCGCCACCCTGACCCCTTCCCCATGGTGGCGTCTGCAGGGAAGCCGACTACATTCCTAGGGGAACATTGGTTTCAAACCCAAGCGAATAATACATTCATTTAGTAATTCTTAACACTTAAACTATTGACGGAACCCTATGCAATATTAAGTGTTGATTTTTAAGGTGGGGGGTCTAGGGGACGCGAGAAAAGTTCAGTGCTTTTGCGATTTTTAGAACAAAACATTTTTTCTTGCCAAAAAAAAATTGTTCTAGTAGAAACATAAAGTTTAATTTTCTTCACATGGTGATATCAACAGTTCTTGAATATCTGTTATAAGCATAGCGGCATTAGATGAGAAACTTTTTAAAAGAAAGGAAAAAAATTGTCATTAAATTCCAAAACACCCTTTAACAGTCAAAAACTGTTGAGGTCAGAGACCATCATGTGGAGAAAATTAAACCATATATTTGTATTGAAGCAATATTTGACTTATTTTGACACACACACACACACAAAAAAAAAGTGTAGCTACAAAAGCTGCAAAAACACTGACCTTTACTCGATTCAAATACTCTCCCACCTTGAGGGTGCTTTATCTGATGCTGTACATTTTGGCTTTATCCGTTCGCTTTAGTACAAGGGGTAATTGATTGCTGCTTAAAACTATCTAACATAGTGAGGAAGATTAACTTTAAGAAGATGCACCAGAATTCGCCTAAAACAAAGAATGGTATACTAAACTGTGAGGGGGGGAAACCCCACCTACTTAGTGATCAAACCAAAGCCTTCGAGTTAAAATTCTGGTAAAATAACCTGGCAGTTGGTCTAACCTAAGCCAAGAAATATTTCTCAATCAAGATTTTTTAGTAAAAATTGTATTTTTTTAAAGAGATATTAACGGTTCGTTCAAAGGTGTAGGGATGAGAAAGATAACTTAAAGGAAGTGCATCCGCATCAACGGAACGTGAAGATAGAGGGGGGGAACATAGTGATAAATCGCATGCATTAAATTTTTTTTTAGAAATTCTAATTGTGACATTCCTGTCAAGCGCCGGCCATGTGTACTGCTAGTCTTACGCCTTGAACCACACGGCCAACGGAAATGAGAGTATTAATTATTAGTAAGATTCTACTGTGGTTAGAACGTATGATAACTTTGTGATATATCTCTCTTTATCGTTCTTTATTTTTTATCTCGTTTCATTTATCTTTTTGTCTCGTTGTCTCTTTTTTCTCTACTTCTTTCTTTTTTCTTATTCTCTCTCTCCATTTACTTTTTTTCCTGCCGTTTTTCGTCTAGTTTTCTTTCGTTTGCTTTTTTTAGTTTTATTATTTATATTACTCTTTTTTTCTTATGTTTTGTCTCTTTTCCTCTCGTTTTCTAGCTATCTCGTATTCACTCTCTCGCTCTGTCTTTCTTACTCTCTCGACCCTTTTCTGTCGCATGTGCGGCTTTCACTGCGTCTCTCAGTCGTCCACAGATGATGACGCATTCCCATAATATACTTTATGGTAAGTATACTTACCATTTTATTAAATATATATTTATTGCCACTATTTGATCAATTATCTTTTTATATGCTATATAATAATCATACACATTCAATTAAATGAGCAATTGTTTATAAATTGATGCGTGGCAGGCATGTATTACGCCTATTAGTCGAGTACAGGCTGCCTCAAAAGTCCCTACGCATTTTGATGAAATGAGGTAAATTTCAAACACATTGTTTAGTAACAGAGTTTTAAACAAAATAAAGTATTACACATAAAACACTTAAACCGTTCAAAATTGAAGCTATTATATTACTTTCTACACGTGCCCTGTTGGTGTGTCTAAATTTCAAATAGGCCAGCTGCATTGAGAAACAAATTTACAAGAATATCAGTTGATTATTTTCGGAATCGTTTCTCTAACGCGATTAAGAAGATCTGGTAGATCTTGAAAGTTTCTGCGATAAACATTTGATTTTATGAAACCCCATTTCTTTCAAATTTATTCACCAGTGAAAAAATTGAATAAATGTCTATAGGACCAGCCTTTAAAGATATTTCTCTGACATTATTATTTTGCACCCCTTTAGTTCTATGTTACGACAAAAATACGTCAGTCCACACTAACCGTGAATTAGGAGACTGAAACAAAAATAATAATAATTATAAAAAACAATTATAACACATTCAAAATACTTGTGTATGTATATATGTATGGATGTCTACGACAGTTTGATTATAATACTAGCCAGCAAAATCTAGCCTTCAATTGATAACCGCATTGAAGGTTAGGCTTTGTTTGTAAAAAAGTAATTTTTCCGTCTATAAAATTTTATACAGGCCAGCTACAAATTGCCGCCGCTGAAAACGGGCTTGGGTGCTTATATACCAACCCTAATCAAGGTTTGACCTCGTAACCAATTATATATTAGTAACGATGACTAGTAGTTTAACCGGGAACTACCTCCTTTTTAAAAAATTAAGGGGATGCCGGGGATTAAGGATGCTAAATCGATTCTTGGCAAAAAAACGACATATATTCCATTGTGATGGAACTGTTAAAATTGTTGAATGGATTAGATTTGTATTCAATATCGTCACTGCTAGGCAGGTTCCATTACATAGGCCCTATTTAGTATTTAAGTAACCAAAGAGAATTATAATCCTGCCTATTTTAAGTTTAGCTTTTATGGCGATATTCCTGAGGGCGTCAAAATGTTTAAAAACCCTAATGGATAGTTAGTTGCCTTCTTCCAGCTTATCCTTATCGTTAAATAAGTTCATACTTATATAAGAAGAGACTTCTGCTTCTAAAATACTAAATATCTCCTCATTTACTTTTGCAGTCATTTTGCGGACACAGAATGTACATTCAAAATATTAGCTATTACCAAATGTTACGTGAACTACCTGTGTGTCAATATTTCCTCTGGCACTTCTTTGATATTTTCAGTTTTAACATCGCCCAATTGTATTGGCCAGTAACAGAACATACTGTCGATTTTCCGGCTGAGGGTATTTAATACTTGTCTGGACGATCGCTGTCCTATTAGCATGCGGAATAAACATCACCTTAAGTCATCTCCAAGACTAAAACATTTCTCCCAAATGGTAAATAAGTGATTAATTATAGATTCTGCCACAAGTGATTGACTGCATCTATCGCATAGTTCTGAGTCATGTTTTTGATTCATCCCGTCTAAGCAGTTTAGTCTTTGATGAAGGTTGAGTAGTTAATTCAATGTCATACTAATGCCAGTTTGTGTTCTGCATTCAACGTCAAATACATGCTCCTGCAAAACTTTTTCTTCCTTATTCACGTCAGACATATCTAGGAAGAGTCCCGGCAAGTGATGTGGAGGTTAGGTCTGTTTGAAGTCTTTACACTTTCTGCCTTGTAGGATTAGTACGTTTTGTACATCTCGGAGAGCCAAATTTTCGCAATCAAAACATTATGTAGTATGAGCATCGCATTTTCAGGCAAAGTCCTCTGTGAAGATATCAAATAAAGTTTCTAACAGCTTCTTAGGCTTGCCCGATAAACTCAATACACAGACGAAGAGCTGCCCGAGAGGACGTGGAATTTTCATTAAAACAGCTTCTTTCTGTCGATATAATCTAGATGCTTTTGTTGTGTTTTAATTGTGAACCTTGAGGCCTACAGTTTTCTGGTAAGTGTGTAGGCCTTACTTTACTATCTTCCTTTCAATGTTTGATTCAATATTCCTTTAATTAGGGTAGTCATTGATTTGTCTGAATACATGTGTATGTAAATAAATGTAGGCTCAACTTAAATAATTATGTTGAACGTTACTTGTGTAATTTTTATTTGCCCAAAAACACATTTTTTATTTAATAATCTTAGTATGAAACAGCAAACAAAATTATATCAACAGGTTACGGTATTATAATCTGCATTATCTCTTTGAGATAGAAATTTCTATTCTAGTTTCTTCTTGCTTTTTAAGTGCAAATAGCATGTCGACGAATTAAAATGATTAAATAAATTACTTTTTAAATTTTTTTATTAGTTTTCACTGTCGCATCTTTTGAATGGTTCCTTTACAATTTCACCAAATATAATCATGTCACTAAGAATATTGTTAGAAAATGGCACTATTTCACTTAAATACGTAGGGACTTCTGGAACATCCTGTATAAGGCTATAAATATTTAGCTTCGCCACTTAAATCAAGTAGACTTATTATATTGTTATTATTACCATCATCATTATAATCATCATCATAACTAAGAGGACTGAGACTAATCTTTTACTAGGAAAGAGGTAAATAGCTGTTCCGCTGATGTCTGAGTTTATAAGGCCCATTTATTTAACAAGTATAAAAAAATGGAATTTACGTAATTCTATCTTCAGAAGGCTTCTGACAAGACAATAGGATTCTATTCTAATGTCATATTTTCTCTATCCAGCCCGTCTACTTGGCTGGGTGGTAAAAGCAGCCAATTACATTGATTGAGTTGCCCTGATTCGACCTTAAGCGCTACCTTGATGGTTATAGTCTCAATTCGATCCCAGCCACGTGTACTCAGGATGGTTATTTTGAACAGCTGTGACTTTACATGCTGTTTTCCGGCTATTGTAAATATTTTTTAAATTTATATTTACCCTGTGTCCTCGGTCGACATAGGCCTACACGACCTCCATCTCGAGATTCTTTGATTTTTCATGAACCGTATTACGACTCTTGTGTACGATTCAGGGTTTATACGTTTCTTCTAGTTTTAAAATTTCCAGACCTTACCAGGTTTCACAGAGAATAAAGTTTTTTTTAAAGTAGTTTATACGCTAATCTATGAATTTAAAATGTTATTTTCCATGTTTTATATTAAATATTTAACAAAAGGATTATCAAAGACAATTTATGTTAGTGATATTTGTGCAAAATTGCATCAATAAGAGATAAGGCTAATTATTTACACTGTGCTTTTCTTCTTTTTGTTTGGTGACCTGACGGTCTTGGGGTAAGGTGCCGTCTGACTTCCGTGTTGGGGGTCCGGGGTTCAATCCTCGGTCACGGCACAGATTTATCTGATTGCCAAACCCTTCCTTCACCTCTGACAAGACGTGTATTAATCACAACTTGTGAATGTGAGGAATGCCAGGCCTCCACCGAGGTTCGGATTCCACGTTAAACTGTAGGTCCTCCATTTCATCTCACAATCACCCTACCATTACACATTAGCGTAAGTGCGTATAGCTAAATTTATTGCAAAAAATCCAAAGAGTTTTATGGCTTTTTAAAATTAATATTATGGTTCCATGAATTAAGACTGAAATTCTTGGAGCTATTTTGGATCCAATCTATTTTTTGTGTTTGTTGCTTCAGATTAAGTGTTTTGAATACTTTAGTATTTATCTCGCATCAACATGGGGTGATATTTTGTTTTAAAATTAAATTTAAATAATCATCTTAACGATTTAAGCCATACTGAAGTGAGTGTCAAAAAATACGGGGGGTTTTTTTTTTAGTAAGAGAAGAAGGGTAAGACCGGCTATATTGGACCAATGCCTAAGTTGGACTTAGGCGATTTTTAAAGTATTTTGGTTAATTTTAAGTAATTTTGCTTTGTTAGTCATAGTATTATGGAGTGCAAAGAATAAACCATTAGGTGTTCCTACAATAATTTAAAGCTAAGTTTATGGTTATTGTCAACGCTATAATTGTAATAAGATCAAACAAATTTGTTTTTGCGATGCGGTACAAAAACGAAAAAAATGGTGAGTGTGCTTATATTAGACTCGTTAAATTCTCCTATATTGGACTAATAGTCAAATTTAGGAGAATAATATAAAAAAATTATTTCATTTACATTTAACCCATTGTTTTATATATATATAGTCCTAAAGTCATGTTTTTAAGTAGTTTTTATTTTTATTTTAGAAAATAACTAAAAGGAGGAAATATGGGTCATGGGAAGAAAATATGATGGAAAGTTCTTTGGCAGCCTACAGAAATGGAGACATGAGATTGAATGAAACTGCTGGGACATAATGTACAAATTTCCAAAAGCTATATTGAATAGACGCATAGATGGTGTTAGCTTAAATGCAGTAGAACATCTTAAAGCTTTTGGGAGGACAGTAAATCTTCCAAAGGAACTAAAAAGTGATTTCGTTAAACGTGTGATGTTGCTAGAAGAAATATTTTTTTGAATGACACGAAATTACTTGCACCACTCAGCTTATGATATTGCTAAAGCGAATAAAGTTTCCCATAGGTTTTAATCACGAGAGAAAATGGCAGAGGATAGATGGCACTATGGATTTCTTGCTCGCCACCCAGAAATATCTTAGCGTCAACCAGAACCTTCTTCAATAGCACAGGAAAAAGGTATTTATATAAGGAATGTAAAAGACTTTTTTGAGCTCTTACAAAAAAAAATTTGATAGCAAACTTGATGCTACTCGTATTTTTAATATGAACGAAACGACTGCCAACTGTTCAGAAACCACAAAAGACGTTGGCTCAGCGAGGAAAACATCAATTTGGTGCTAAAACTAGTGGCGAGAGAGGAACAAACACAATGTGTGTGCTTTATAAGCGATATGGGTATGTTTGTTCCACCAATGCTTATTTTCAAAAGATTGCGGTTTAAAACTAAACTATAGAATAATGCTCCAGCAGTAGCAAGTTTGCTTGATCTGAGAGTGGATAGATTACAAATAAAGTTTTTATTCATTGGATAAAACATTTTAACTCCACCATAAAGCCTAATAAAGATAAAAAGTTATTATTTTGGATGGACAAACTACCCACACAAAAAAAAACAACCTTGAGACAATCCAATTAGCTAGGCAAAATGGAGAAATCCTGCTTTCACTTCCAGCTCACCCAACCCACCGTCTTCAGCCATTGAAAGTAAGTATTTTCAATCCACTTTGTGTATATTTCAATCAATCTGGTGAAAAATGGCCAAGAACTCACCCAGGACAATTAATCACTACATTTTAATTTTGTGAATTATTTAATGATGCTTACAGCCGAGCTAAATCTATGGCAATCGCTATGCATGGGTTCACTAAAACTGGAATTTAGACTGTTGATTTCAACGTTTTTAAAGAGAGTGACTTTGTATCCGATTCTGAAGATAAAGTGAGCATGCCTCACCTCCAGATTTAAATGAAAGTTTTGAAAAGGTTCAAGAAAATAGTGAAGCTAATTTTTCAGAAATACATCTTGCATTGGAAGAGAGAGTAAAACGCAAAAAGTGGTAAAAATGATAATACACTTACTTTGTTTATGTTGAATTATGTAGTGTTTACTACTCACTAGACATATCAGTTTACTTACAGTTACAATTTTTTTAAATGTTTATTTACTAGATAGAATACTGAAAAAAGTTTAATTTTCTCAAAGATTTATATTTCCTAAACATAACCGGCCGACTCGGTAAGCGAGAAATAGCCGCGAAGACGTTCTCGTTCTAACGCAATATTTAGTTCTACGATGCGTTATTTTAAAATATGGTTCACGCCAAAGTATAACCCTAAGTATAATAACCCTATAGTTTGAGCTTTTAAATACAAATAAATGTGTGAAAATGTGACCTTAGTTCATTTTCAACGACTTTTTAAGAATACATGCGGATCTCTGGAGACTAGGCTTGATGAAAAAGAGCTCTAGAACTAGCCTTCTTCTAAGAAATACAGTAATTTTTTTTATAGGCTCACCACATATTTTTTTTAGATATTTGAGAACTAGCAGCAAGCTTTCCTCTTTACCTTGAGTTAAGAAATTTCTCAAATTTCTTTCCTCTCCTTATGGGCATGACAATGGGTGATTTCAAGTGAGGGGTGAAAGAGAGAATAAGCTTGGACAGAATGGATAAGTAGTTCTAGAAAATGACACAGACCATGCATTTACAGTTATGTGACCTAACAGCGACTGACACTTTCTCGTTGACTAAGGGCAGCCGTCTTACCGTCTTAAGCTTTGATTGTCTTTAAAACGAACATATAAAATGTCAAAAATACACGGTTTTAAGCACCATTCGACTTACGCGAGTTATCAACTTGCGCGGAAACATTAGGAATGAATTAACCACCCAAGTCAAGGACTTACTGTACTTTCATTACACTTAGTAAATGAGGTAATATAAAGGAGATAGGTGTGTTAAGGTCATACAACAGTAGCTCAACAACTTTGATTAAACCGACCCCCTCCTCCCAAATATTATGCCCCCACGAACATGCAACCCGACGCAGTTATACAAGAGTTGTGGGAGACGATCTCGGGAACAGTGACACAGCCCAGCCATGAATCCCGGGCTTAATCACAGTCCCCCCCCCCTCCTCCTCTCAAACACACACACATATCACAAGCGCGTGTGTATGTGTAGCTTTGATTGATTGGAGGCACTTTGCATACAAAGTGTCCACCGACGCTGCAGGCTAAACAACGATGGCTGATTGGCCCCCGTAAGCCCGGCAGCCAATAATGATACCCCTGGACCCTCGGTGGTCAAACGGGCTTATCTCCAGGGCGGGTTCCCAGCCGGCGGTTCAAACGCCATAGCCAGTCCGCAATGTTTTAGAAGGGTCAAACGACCAAATGAGTACATTTGTTAAGCCACGCAAAGAATATATATTAACAGTAGGATATTTGTTTGAATAAACTTGTATAAAACGGGGTTTTCAAAGTGTTATCAGACCATTGGTCTATCAAGTGATCCGCAGGATTTCAGGAAGTTTAGTAATAATACTGAATCAAGAATATTGATCACATGTAATACAACAATTTGAAATTGTTAAAGATTAAAAATCCAAATTGCGGTGTCTTTCTTTTCTCAGCAGACGCAAGTCATATATAAAAGAAAATCTGTACCAAACTTAGGTCAATAAATCTAAATACTTATTTATAACAAATTATGAGGTTTATAATGTTAAAGATAATCAGAAAAACATTACTTACTAATTTATGGTAATTGTATGATTTTTTACAACATTTCCTTTGATAAATTAATTTTTGTCTTTTATAGTCACAAAATGGAATCGTCTATAAATAATGTTTTTTCCTGCATAAGTTCCAAACAAACCCCTCACTACCTTCTCTATAGGGCACTGGTGGTCCCCCAAATTGCATATATAGCCTCCGTTTGGTAGTCCTCCATCACCAAAACGTCGAGAAACACAGTTTTTGAAAATATAGAGGGCTTAGGGGGAAAAAAAAAAGAAGGACCTGCTTTGGTGGCCACATGGTCTAAGGCGTCAGTCTCGCAATATATTAGACTGCGAGATCAGGGG
>CABFWB010000256.1:158831-174343 GCA_902151455.1 Timema bartmani
TTCCTAAATGGTTTTCCTCCACGCAAATGCTGGTATACTTCCTCTAAAATCAACCTTCTTCATCCCTAAAACAAACGCGTAATTAATACATATGATCATAACTCGAACGGGTAGTAAGACACGGTGCTAAAAATAATAATAGTTTGAAAACATTTATCGTGGGATTCTTAAAGAGCTGTTCCTAAAATAAAAATTTGGTGATAAAAAGCTGTTTTAAGTTTGTGTTGCAAAGCATAATGTGCCTACATAGCCTATATTTCTGCTGCGTTACTCATTCTCAATGATTCTTCTATATTTTTGGCAAACGTGTGAATTGAGCTTTACTACAGATTTGAAAGCACATGCGCTATAGAGGAAGAAGCAAGAAAACAGCTTTTTTTTAGATTTATTAATTATTATTTAGCACCGCGTCTTACTACCCATTCGGGTTATACAATTAAGTACTAATTACGCTAATGGATAAGAAATTGAGGTTGAATTTAGAGGTAGTGAACCCGTATTTGCGTAGGAGGGGAGTGGAAAACCCTTTAGGAACCACCCCCCGACCCCCAGTTCCCCAGTTAACCCAACCGAGATTCGAACCTCGATCTCCCCATCCTCGGCAGTCAAACTCAACACGAAACTAGTGCGTTAGCAAACTACGCCACCGAGGTGGTTTTTTTTAAAGAAGATTTGAAATAACTCATTAATGGAAAGCGCGAGTATGGATGTGATGGATTGTACCACGACACAGAATTATATATTGAAATACCGATCGTGACAATGATCTAAAACAAGTATTCACAAACTTTTTGGACAAAATGAGCCCCCTGAACCATAAAAAGTACATACTGTAGCTCTCACAAACAATTTTACACTTATGGAAATTCAATATATGTACAGTTTCATTTTATAAACATAAAAGTACAAATCAAAAGGAAGACATCACATATTCTGGCTGTTACTTTGATAAATGTCCTTCATTTAGATTAGAAAAGATTGGCAAACTTAATTATTAATTATGCTTATTTTATATTCTAAAATCGTCTCACGGAGTCTCAGATAATTATGATGGAGCACAGTTTGGAAAAAAGCTGATCTAAAATATATGTCTCTCAACTAGAAGCGAAAATATGTTGATAATCAGCTGTTTTAAGTTTGCGTTTCAATGCATCATGGGTCAACATATTGCGTGTGAATTGCTGCGCCACTCAAACAGATTCTGTTCTCTCTTTTCAACAAAAGTGTGAATCAAGCTTTACTTCACACCTTCACTTAACATTTATAAGGCCGTGTTTCTAAACACCTCGAGATAGGCGATACCATATGGGCGCCCACGTCAGAAGCCCGTGAATGACACGTGAGCATAGGGACGCTTGAGGGGTGCGGTAGATGCTCTCCCTCTACCCCACCTCCTCCAACAAATCGGGCACAAAAGATGACCGTGATGATAATTACTGTGGTGAGAGGTGGCGGCGTTAATTAGGAAATATTCCAACCACCTGCGCGTGGGATCATGTAGACCTCGACCATGGTCGAGTGGTTATCTCCACAAACACTTAGGGGGTGATCATGCGTCGCGTCATAAGTGGACAGTTCCTGTGAGCAAGTGTGCGTATGTTGGGCCGCTATCTCAGCAGCTTATTGGTTACCAAGATGTGACCAAACAACGTTTAGAGCAAGTTAATATTAGTTTTTAAAAAAACAATGGCATATTTGTTATTTTTTGTGTGCACCACGTTCTAAGCATGAACGTGGAGATGGGATGGATAACCACAGTATCAAACCTCACTTGAAATACCTACTCCAGTGCACCCAGTCGAGAATCGAGCCTCAGTCCTCTCGTCACCGGAAGCCCCAGTCCATTGTGAGACTGACGTTTAAGACCAGATGACCAAAAGAGCGAGAAATTTGTCTTGATAAGAAGAAAATGTTATTACTGATGCTATAGCAAAATTGAGTAGGTTCATAATAAGAACAAACCAGCACCGGTAGGTACGCAGATAAAGGCACCAGTCTCGTCATGTCTGGTCTGGTCGGTGACGGGAGAGGTCAAAGGCTCGAATCATGACCAGCTATACTGAGGCGCTTTTTTTTCCTAAATAGTTTCTCCTCTACATCCACGCTTATTCTGATACATTTCCTCTGAACTCTAGTCTTACTCATACTCCATCAGTGTGACTATGCGGGTATCCCGGATAGGAAGCCGCAGCGCAGGGGAACATTAACCTCGATTTTATCTTGTCCAAACAATTAAACGCTATCATTCCATTCTCTGCTTTGTGTCCGCGCTCCTTATGTTAACAATATTGAATTCGAACCCGCCTCGGTGGCGTAGTTAGCTAACGCGCTAGTCGTGTTGAGCTCGACTGCCGAAGACGGGGAGATCGAGGTTCTAATCTCGGTCGGGTGAACTGAGGGGGTTTCCTAAATGGTTTTCCACTCTCCCTCCACGCAAATGCGGGTTCTTCCTTTATATTCAACCGTCCCAATTCCTAACCCATTAGCGTAAATAGTACTTAAGCGTATAACCCGAACGGTTAGTAAGACGCGGTGCTAAATTATTATGATTGACGACCTAAGCAGTCTAAGGATGATCACACTTGGAAGACAGTGTACGAAATAGAACGAGAGAGAAGAAAATGAGCAGTTAAACTTGGGAGGCCTCTTGTTTACCTGCTGATAACCCTTCCCCTCTTTCACTTACGAGTATACACACTCACTCTACCATTTGCTCCTGAACAGCATTGACCTCTATTTCAAAAGTAGTTGTTATTGTTTCCTATTCTAGGTAGATATATCCTTCCACTGACTTTTTTAATCTGCATCCCGGTGGGAAGATTCCTACAGGACATTTTCGTGGATAGACCAAATAGCCTGAGTTTTAAACGATTTAAAAAAACACGTTTACAAAAAAACTATTTAATATCAAAAAATAATTTTGTTGCAATTTAAGACAATTTATGTATTCAAGAAGTTATGTATTTTGTTTCAATGTCTGGTATCGTTTTAAAACTTGCCGAATTAAACGTAAATACATTAACATTTAAACCCTCTTCGGTGGCCACGTGGTCTAACGCGCTACTCTTACATTAGACTAGAGTGCCAACGACGGGGAGATCTAGGTTCGAATTTCAATCGGGTGTGTCCCGAGGGTGGTTTTCCAACATTGTTTTCCATTCTACCTCCACGCAAATGCGGGTACACTTCCTATAACCTTCCTAGTCCCTAAAACCATTAGCGTAATTCGTACATAAGCGTATAACCCAAACGGGTAGTAAGACGTGGTGCTAAAAAATAATAATTAACATTTAAGATATGAAATACCATCTTAACTTGCCACTGCATCAAAGGTTTGCAACGCGCTTAACAATTTTGAGCTTCTTTAAATTGAAAAATGACACCTGAACAAGGGAATCAAACCTGGGACCATTGGCTTAGTACGCCAAAGGTCCCGGATTCGATTCCCATGCGCAGGTGTCATTTTTCAATGAAAATAATATGATATTTATATGCGCCTATAACTGTAATTAACAAGTTAATAGCTTGGCTATTCAATACATAATGTTGAGCTTGATAATTGTGTCAAATTCTCAGCGTGTTTGCAAACCTCTTTAGTGGCCGTAGGACTAAAGTAGTAGAGAGGTGGTGGCGAGATAAATGACAGTACTGACAGGAGCTTTCACCCCTCAAACAAAAGCCAGAGGTCAACAGGGTGAAGAAGGGGGGATATTAATAAAGAATGAGCCTAGAGGGGCTCCCCCTCCTTGACGGTTTTCAAAGGCTGTCATGAACAATACATGGCGGTAGGAGTAGGTTACACATTCTGATGAGAGATTTGATGACGTTTGATAGTTATTCAATAAGCTGGCTTTCGTATTGAAGAGACACACACGCTTAAATGCTCTAGAAGAGTCGAGCGGAAATTAATAAATGCTAGAAACCAAGTGGTTTTATAACGTTACTGTAGGAAGCTGTCCAAGAGTATAAGAACAAACAGGAGAGGAGGAATATACAAATGGCAGCACAAATTATGTTGTGACCCGCCCTATTAATTAATATCATTAGATTCACAAAGGGCCATTCTACACTCCTATACCGGAGCTTAAATTAGAAGCATGGAATACTCAAAGACCATATACCAAAACTACAGTAAGACTTTATTCAATTGAGGTATTTAACGTGTAATTTTTAAACCGAATGATTATATCACCATAAAACTTACAAATTAATTAAATCTAGAACAGACGCAAGATCCATGCCTCCGGGCGTTAAATCATCACTGTGAAAGGCGAAATCCCCATTTCACTTGTTATAAATTTTTCGGCAATGACGAGAAATGAACCCATGACCCTTAGCTAAGTTGGCAGACATGCTACCAGTTGAGCTAAGGTATTGGCCGAGTATATCAGTTAATTATGGATACATGAAAAAATAAGAAAAACCCTTGCTACCTGGCAATTCTTTCTATCTCTATTCTATATTATTCTACAAAAAATAAATTAATAAAATAACTTATGAAACTATTATACACCAGTAAAATCGCAAATCAATAGTCCTCACTAAACTAGAAGTAATCTATAAACATAAAGACACAAAATCACTACCTAAAAAATATTAAATTCAAAGGAAATCAATATAAAAATAATAACATATGTTCTCACGCAAAGCCTATAAAGTAATTTAAAGGTTCTTAATGTGTTATACCATTTTTGTTGTCTGTAATAAAATTAATTTAACTTACAGTATAAGATGCACTAAAAATATTGCATTTAGACGCCATTTTATATAGCGTATGCCTATTCAGGCTACAAAACGCTCACATTTAATGTTATATGTTAAAACCCTAGGATTTATTTTGAATTTAGTTAAAATTTAAAATGAAAGCTTTTCATGATAGCGACCTTCTAAGGATAACTAATTCATAAACAATTCGTATCAAACAACGTTTAATTTAAATGGCTACCAAATAAGTTTCTAGGAGAAAACATCTCTTTGTATTTAAAGCTTACAAAAATCCTATCCAATAACTTAATATAAATTGTATTTAATAAGAATGGTTTAGAATGTGGATCAAAATGTACACTTTTTCCTGTATTAAACATTTGTACACAGAAGATTAATTGATAAAAATGAAATGAAATGAAGAATTTGTTCTCCGAAACTAATTACAATGTATTCCCATTTAAAACATCCCCTCCCCCTCAAAAACTAATCTGATAACAAATTCCACAATCGAGTTATGTTTTAAAAAAAAAGTAAACTCATATTCTCTAAACAAGAAATCTTGTAATCTTCAGCCGAGAATGCCACGTGACACCCTTTTAACTTTTAATGAAAAACCTCACCATCTTAATGAAATACATTTTACTTGCGTTACCGCTAACTAATTAAAATACGCTTAGTGTATTCCTCCTGGTTTTTTTATCAGATACACTGTACAATTAATTTTCAGTCGTTTCCAAGTATGTACGTTCTCAAAAGTTTAAACATCTATTTTCATCAATCGACCAGAAAAAGAAAAAAAGGAACGGTACACAAAAACAATAGGATTGTTTAGACGTTGAGTATAGATAAGACCAAAATGGAATAAATTATTTTCTTCTCAATTATCTTTTTTTATCTCTCTCTCTCTATTTTCTTATTCCTTGTACTCTCGTCCTCTTCTAGGAGCATGATTTATGAAGTAAAACATAATATTGGTTTGTCCGTTGTATCCCAAGGTCCGTTTAAGAAAAACCAATTAGTAAACGACCGAGAATTACGCATTCTAAAGTAAACAGACCAAGGGACGCACGGCCATGTTTCAGTGAAATTAGGGAGGGCGACAAGAAGACCCTCGATCCACTGATGCATATCGACAGTTTAGATATCGGTAGGGAGGGTAATTTGTCAGTCTGTTACCCTCCGGCCTCCTCCTAATAAATAAACAAACATGGCGGGGGAAATGGATGCTGCTCAGGAAAAAAATATATATGTTTAGGTTGCGCCTATAACTTTTGAGATTAATTTTAATTAACTTTAACGTTAACCGCTTCTGTGATCGGACGGAGGCTTAGCCCGACCAGTAAAATGGTTTCGGTTCTAAGCCAAGATATACACAAAGACACGGCAAACGGCATCGCGAAAACTACTTTTTCGGGTTCAGAAGGTTCATGAAATGTCGATATCCATCAAAATCTCAAATTAGATTTTATTTTTTTTCACGATCAATTTACTCCCTCATTCCGAGGGGTAGTGAGAAAATAAAAATAAATCTTGAACACAGTCAGGGGCGGAACCAAATCATTTCCATTGGGGGGTCATTATTATAAATAAAATAGTTTCTTACAATGTTAGATTTCTGTTTAAAGCCGTGGTCATCCTTCCCAATTATTTAAAACCAGATAGTTTTTATAAACTATTTGGAGTGACCCTCCTACGAACAATTTTTTGAAAAAGTGTACACTCTAGAAGCTAAGATTAGTCTTTGCCTTGATTATTTTTAATAATATTTTTTATAAGCCATTTAATGTGTTTCTCACCTATACATTTTTGAAATTTGGGTGCCCCTCGAAGCTATTTAAAGTAATCTGCACCTTAATGTTTTACGATCGTTAGATATCTCTAGAAGATAAACTTTTAAGTGGTCTTCCACTGACAACATTTTGAAAGTTTAATTATTTCAGAAACTAGGCTATTTGGGGTGGTCCTCGGTTGAAAATTCTTCAAAATGGCATGCAACTCGAAACTATTTGAATTTGTCCTCTCCTAGATATTTTTAAAATTTGGATGACCTTGGAAGCTATTTAGAGCTTTCCTCCCCTGACTTTTTATGCCAGTGAGATAACTCTAGTCTAGTAGCTATTTTAAGTGGTCTTCTATGGAACATTTTTGACAATAGACTACATCTAGAAGTCATTTGGAGTTATATTTAAGGCCATCTTTCAGCTTCATAATCAATATCAGACGATTTGAAATATATCTATGGGAGGAATTTATTCCAGGGAAGGGCAAATAATTTCCAGAAGGGGCAGAGCCCCCACAGTTCCACCGCTACTGCTGTCCACATACTCTATATTCGATATTCGTGGACAAACTGTTCTCAGGTGATTAGTAGTCTTCTTTGATATGTGGAAGTCTACCGTTTCAATACGGAACAATGTTCGTCACTCGCTACTACTACTAAAACGAATATTTTTTCCACACTTGTGTAAATCATATCGAACAATGATTAAACGTGGACGAATAACGCACTTGTGAACCCGGCTTAAGAGGTGTCTGAGTGTAAAAAGATAAAAAAAAAAAATGGTATAATTTATCTGTATTGTATTTTATTTCTAAAATTTGAACTTTTATTTGTTTTTTTGTATTAATTTTCTAACTTTCACAAGGGGGGGGGGAATCAAATGACCCTTTGACCCCCCTGGATTCAAAAAAATTTTAAACTTAAGGTGGGAATGTAGGGAAAAGCTAAGAGCTGTGTTTATTTTTGTTTGCAGTTTTTATATAGATTTTTTTTGGGCAAAGGAAATCAAATATTTATCCAGTCGAATATTAGAGTTTAATTGTCTTCATATAGGATATCAACAGATCTGGAATATCTGTTTTGGGTGTGACAACTCTTTTTCTCTTCATTTAAAAAAAATAAACTCTATGCTTTCAATGGAAAACTATTTGATTTATTTTGACAAAAAAAAAGCGTTTTAATATAAAAACTGAAAAAAAAAAACACTTACCTATTCTCGCATCCCCTACAAACCCAGCTTAAGTCTATATTATGAAGCTCACCCTTAAAAATTTAAACCCAGCATCAGAATAATTGTATCAACTGGAATAAAACCAAGGTTCTCAAGACTCTTAGAAGAGTCAAACACAGAATAATGGTTAGGTGGATGATAAAAATAATACTTAACTTATTTAAAACCATTACTTTTTATTAGCGTCAATAAATGTTAAGTCAATTAAAACTTGTAAAAAAAAAAGCAGTCTCGGCGACTTGAGGGCGCTTTGTTCGTTGGAGGCCGAAGGAACTTTCAGAAAGCGTTCAGTATTTTTAAATAAAATATTTATATGGTTTTAACTTTATGTTGTCAGATGTTTAGCCTATGTGGCAGCGTACTTTCCCCGTTTACCCAGAAAAGTTCTACCTAAATTAATTACACTATGTCCCTCTGTACCATAGCGGAAACAAGCAAGGTAGGTTTGCTACCTCAGGATAAACGACGGGTACATCCGCGAAATAGCAGTTAACTGATTTTAAAGGCTAATATTAAAATAAATAAATAGTTGAAACCAAAATAAAGAGCTCGCCACGATGTACCGCTAGAAAATTATTTAATTATATTCTTCTTAAAAATGGCAATTTGAACGGTTGCTTGAACAATATCCGAGCCACCGACTGATGTAAGACGTGCCCGGATGGCCACGCGGTCCAAGCCGTAAGAGCTCACTGAAATATGTTATTGTCTGCAACCGGGAATCTCAGCTGGGTGAACTAAGGGTGTGATTTTCAAATACTCCATTCCCAATAGTGCTGGTGCATTTCTTCTGTGTTAACCTCTCAGCCTTTACCCCTTACAACGATCTTGGGGTTTAACAAGTTTCACGTCCTACTACCCGTCAGAGACATACGTATATTTAAACTAACGAGGAAAGGATGAGAAATTTAAATCTAATGGAACTTTACCAAAATTTTTATGAAAGGAGAAGGAAAAACATTTATTTAAAAAAAACACCTAAATACTCCCGGTCAGGATTCTAGCCCCGGGCTCCTCTGCCACTAGCGAACCAGAAAAGAGAGTGCCGACTTTGCCCACATGTTCACCGGTGCAAACTCAGTGCTGAATTTTAAAAGGGTGATATAAGACAAACCCCTCAGTTATGCCGATAAAGATTCAAACCCCGAATTCCTTCGTCACCCACTAACCACATAATAAGAGACTGACGAATTTGCCCACATGGCCACCGAAGCAGACTTGGTGTGTAAGGAAGGCCCCAGTAACCCACCTGTGAACCGCGCGTCCTCCAACAACCCGTATATTACCAACAACGAGACAAGCATCAGATAAAACCACACCAACCACTTTTCCTATTAACGGCTCGAGGATTGAGTTTGAAATTACGTCCTGGAATCTGTCTCCCGAGTACAGTCCGTTAG
This sequence comes from Timema bartmani, assembly GCA_902151455.1. NCBI lineage: Eukaryota > Metazoa > Arthropoda > Insecta > Phasmatodea > Timematidae > Timema > Timema bartmani. The sequence goes on from CABFWB010000256.1 coordinate 167,950, forward strand.
CGTTGAGTCGGAGCGACGGTAGTTTGTTTCGCGCGGGGAGCAAGTCATCTAAAGGGCAAAAAAAGTTTTCATTATGGTAGGGTTTTCGTTTATTGAGATGGAATGGCATGGGAACGGGAGTTAAAGCCCTTGCCCCTGTCGAGTGCAAGTCTAAAACCTATTTTGTAAGATGGTGGGCGGGAGGGTGAAAGGGGTGGCGTGGCTTCACAACCGACCAAAGTATCCTTCCGCACCAACAAGAACAGATGGATCGTGGAAACAGTAGATGGCGCTAGCTTCCGGACAGGCCTTGCGGAAAAATCATACGTATGGAAATATCGGTTTTCTCGAGAACGAGTGAAATTTTTATAGTAATATTTTCAACATCTCTTCAAAGATAATGTCTCAATGTTTATTAGTTGTTACATTTTCTTATTTTTTGTTATGCAGCCGGCAGTTTTATATTGAAAAATGTCAAACTTATTGATATTTGATTACTGTTAAAATTATAGAGGAGGTGTATATATAAAAAGTATAACTTAATAACATGCTTCTAATCTTGAACAAAACGTTTCCAAAAATAAAATTGCAAAACAATAAAAATTCTTGAAGATAACCATTTGTTCCCAAAGCTCTGCATTTACACGCCAAATGAAAAGGGCCAATCACCTTATGGTGGTAGTGTAAGGGACGCGAGAAAAGGTAGGTGTTTTTTGCAGTTTTTAAACCTTTAACTGAACAACATTTTTTGGTCAAATAAATAAGATATTGCTTCGGTTAAAACATAGAGTTTATTTTTCTTCACATGGTGACCTCAACAATTCTTTTTCTCTTAATTTAGAATGTTTGTCATCTAATGCAACTATGCTCATAAAATATATTCAAGATTTGTTGATATCATCATTAATTGAAGAAAATTATAATTGTTTCTACAGAAGTCATATTTGATTTATTTTGGGCAAAAATATAATAATTTTTTGCTATAAAAAAACACTAACCTTTACTTGCGTCCCCTACACTCCCGTCTTAAGCTACGTACTGTATTAGCTTTTAAAGAAAAAACTAATAGTTTTTGAACTAAATAAATAAGACAATGCTCCAAAATATAGATTTAATTTAGTTTAATTTTATACACACCTCAACAAGACCTGAATATTGTTCATGAGCATCAGGGAATTTAACCAAAAACATTTCAAATTAAGAGAAATAGTCCGGGTCAAATGTTTGTCTGCCCGTGACAGATTTTCAGGAACTGTTGATATAAACCCGTGAATAAAATAGAGCTCTTAAGTTTCTACTGGAACAATATTTTATTTATTTTGGTAGAATTTTTTTTATATATAAGATCTGCAAAAAAAAAACCTTTCCTTTTATCACATTCCCTACACTCTCACCTTTAAGGGATGAATTTGTTTGATTCAAAGTATACTTGTAAAAAACTGCTCATGCTCAGATGTGTTTCTTAGGCCTAACCCATGGAAAAGATCGGGAAAGGCGTCCAGTTTTAGACGACGACAGTGAGTAAGTTCGAACGATTCCGCGCGGTCCAAAATTGCACTCAAGAAAGTGTACCTTTTAATATACGACTTGCAAACCAAGTTAACCTAGGACAGTGCACCTACAGTTTGATTTTCATATGTGAAAACTGTTAACTTATGTTGCTAAAATGGCGTAAATATTTTATTTGATATATTTGAGGTATTTAATGTGCACTTTATGAACCTATTGATTATATAAGCACACGAGAATTTCTATGAGCGTGAGCGAAAAGGCATATCAATTTTTGCCGGGAAAGGTATTTTCACATATATTCCAAGGGTATTTATTTTACATGCCACAATCGACCTGGGACATACGGCTCTAGTTCCCCTTCGAAGGAAGTTATGCTACGGATTTTTATCGCTAAAAAAATACATCAACCCCAGCTGGGTTTGAACCCATAAACATCGGGTCCTGAGGCAAGCACTTTACCCCAAGACGACCGAGGTCGACAATGGCATCAATAAAAATATTACAATTGAATTTTTATAGACTGTTTAATTAATCATGTAAATATAAATTATATAGTAAATGAATGTGAAAGTATTGATGGAACCTTTCGATAACTTTTTAATTAATAAATCAAACAAGATATATTTCTAGAATGCCAAATTTTAATGACTTTCAATCAATGTAGTGGTCGACTGTGGGCTTTCTATAAAAATCAGAGTTTATATAAATCCCAACACATGGCCTCTGAGGGTATTATGATAATCTCACGCGGAATGAACACGTTTTATTAAATTCCTTCACGCATCACCCGAGACCTTCAATCGGTTTACCTTGCCACTCAGCCAAGGAGAGGAACTATGGGCCCTTCCCCCAGGTGGCTACTACGGCGGCTATAACGAGAAAAGAGAGCACCAGGGAAATGCACCAAACAATTTGAGGACTGTTCATAAATAAACTTATCGCCGTCAAAAAATAAACCTTCCCACAATGTTTCATAATAGACCAAGAGCAATGGCGGTTGGCGACGTCATTTTGGTATCAAAGTATTTAAGTTTTATTTGGTGAGTTTTAAAATATATAGACAATGAAATTTAAAAAAATTCTTAAATAATAATTATAAAAATAGTATTACATTGTCACAATTTGTTTTTATCTTGAAGTACATTTTTTGTAAACGTGTTTTTTTTAAATTATCTGCGACTAGGGATATTTGGGATTATTTACGAAAATGTCTTGTGGGAATCCTCCTGGCAGGATGTATATTTAAAAAAATCCCCGTGGAAACATTATGTCAATCTAAAATAGGAAACAAGAAAAGAAAAGTTTTGAAATATAAGTCAACGCTGTCCAGGCGCAAAGAGAAGAGTGAGTGTGTGTACTCGTCAGCGAAAGAGAGGAATTGCTATCAGCAGATAAACCAGAGAGGCTTCGTAGGGTTAATTGTTCATTTTCTTCGCTCTCTTTCTATTTTGTACATTGTCGTCTAGGTGTAATGGTGCTTAGAGTGTGCTTAAGTGCATCAAGTTAAGCTGGATCCCGCTTAGAAAAATAGCTTCGAAATCACCAAAGAGGCAACTTCGTTAAGATCTATCAAAACCAGCATAGTAAGTATGTAGCCGGGTTCACACTTGAACAGAGTGTACCGCGGAGTGTGGAAAGGGCACCAACAAGATCTACCTCTCGAGGAAAACAATGGTACAGACAGAGGGCGCGTCGACCCCCGGTATAAGACGTTATCTGGGGTCTCTATCCGAGCGTAGGCTAATGAGAGGCATAACTAACTATCAACTGTAAATCAGGTGTGATCTTCAAAGAGTGGCTCACAATGGAGGGTGTCTCTATTCGATTCAAGGGCATCGCTTCCGTCTTGGGATTTTAGGTCCTGTTATTTGGTGAATTCCTGGCGCTAAGGTTGGACAAGCTTTTTACTTGGCAGCTGTGATGAAATGTCTAATTTTCATAGAAATCATATCATCTCACACCTAGAAAAGTTACTAGATCTACTTTCACGTATTCATACGTCAAGTCGTCATATGATCTAGAGCTACCAGTTTTGATAGATATTTTTAATATCTATAAAAATAACACCTACTGTAAAATGTTATCAATGTAGGACATAAAAAAAAAGGAAGTATTTTCTAAAAGGCTTTTTCTACTAAAATTGGACAATTAATAAAGTACATTCGGGTTGCTGCCATTCCCAAACTGAGAGCTGCAGGCAATGGGTGCAAAATAAAAAAAAAAAACACTATATTTTATACTCGAGAAATATTTTATTTATTTTTGTCTAAAAAATGTTTGCTATAAAAACTGCGAAAACACTGACCTTTTCCATGTCCTCTAGCTACACTCCCACCTTAAGCATCGAGTAAACATAATACTCGTTCACACCAAAATAACAAGAAAATAGGACAACAATTTCTTTCGAACAGGATCCACTATAAGCTGAAATTCGGACGGCTGCCGGTCCCCCATTCTACCCGAACTGCTTGTTATCTCGTACACCAAAAAATTGGATGACTCCTGAGACTAAAGCCCGTATCCAACAACGAGGCTGAGCGAAACTGAAGGTGTAGCGGAGTAGATGGTGCAGTGATTTTGATAAAAGAGTAAATAGGAAACCACGAGGCTGAGCGAAACTGAAGGTGTAGCGGAGTAGATGGTGCAGTGATTTTGATAAAAGAGTAGATAGAAAACCACGAGGCTGAGCGAAACTGAAGGTGTAGCGGAGTAGATGGTGCAGTGATTTTGATAAAAGAGTAGATAGGAAACCACGAGGCTGAGCGAAACTGAAGGTGTAGCGGAGTAGATGGTGCAGTGATTTTGATAAAAGAGTAGATAGGAAACCACGAGGCTGAGCGAAACTGAAGGTGTAGCGGAGTAGATGGTGCAGTGATTTTGATAAAAGAGTAGATAGAAAACCACGAGGCTGAGCGAAATTGAAGGTGTAGCGGAGTAGAAGGTGCTATTATTTACAGCAAAGTAAATAGGAGATCACGAGGCTGAGCGAAAATGAAGGTGTAGCGGAGTAGAAGGTGCTATTATTTACAGCAAAGTAAATAGGAGATCACGAGGCTGAGCGAAAATGAAGGTGTAGCTGAGTAGATGGTGCGATGATTTGCAGCAAAGTCTATAGCAAATCACAGCACCTTCTACTTCTCTCCCCCTTTCGCCTCTGCCTAGTTTCTTCATTCGGGCCTATATGTCGTCCCCTTCCCCCCTCTCTAAAGCCTCTGAATAAACTCCTCCAGCGAAATTCCGAACTCTCCACCGATAGCCTCATTCCTCCAGCATTAGAATGTTCCAAGGTCGACCATTCATCATCACTCCTCTGCCCACTAGATAACGATTACCTAGAGGGAGTCACTAACGGACTTCCCTGGGGACTTTCATGGTCACATGACAACACGGTTCACAAAATGAGAGAGGAAATTATTTATTGGGTATTATGTGGGTGTGAGGTACAGCGGGGTACCCACAGGAGACAAGGAGGGTGTCTACCCCATCCCCATAGTCAAACTAGAAAATTATTTTAACAAAAGCTCAAAATATATATACATCAGAAACAATAATATAGGTCTGTGGTTCCCAAACATAAAAGCGACCCACCTAGCCTTATGGACATGAGAGAGAGAGATTGTCCGTGTGTTTGGTTAGCATTTTATTTTAAATCCACTAGTCAATGTAATTTCATAGAAGACTTGTCTAGTTCTCATGAGACCAATCCAGTTGAGAATTATACAGCGGGATTGTGGTAGCAAAAAATGGAACTTCAGATGGCCTTTCCTATCAAAATCATGGTGTACCTTAGCCAATGTGCGTAATTTACCATTACGAAGGTGAATAAAATTAAGAAAAATTATTTTATGGCACCTTAGATTGGGCATATTTTTTATAGCTAGTATTTTATCTTAACTTTCATTAATATACCTTTAAAAATAAATCATTAGTATGGTAAAACGCGTGTGGTATAACTTAGAATTAATCCTACATGGGCTGGTAATTTATTTTTATATATATATGTAAAACAAAAAGAGAGAGAGAAAGAGAAAAGCCAGAGAACCGACAAAGCAACAGAACACAAGAGCAAAGCCCAGGAAGATTTAGGGAACAAAAACATCCCCTTCCACAGAAATGTAAGTACGCTTGGATACCGGTGCGCAGAAAAGAGTTGGAAGGCCTCATCCCTTGAGGGTAAAACTTCACCAGAAACAGGGTAACAAGAGGGAGAATAAAAGGTGGGTGGATAGGTGGGTGGGTAGTTGGGAGAACGGGGGAGGGGGTGAACATGTTCATTATTTCTCAACTAATTGGTAGCGTAGTCTGAGTCAGAAGGAAGGTAAATTATATTATGTGGAGGACGTGACGATATTATGGGAACAGAAAAGAAAACGGGAAAGAGAGAGAGAAAATGAAGAAAAAAAGTTTCAGGGACAATGATGAAAAAAGACAAAAGGCTTTTGCAAAACGATGAGATTTTTTTACTCCATTAAGAGACAAATATATACATATATATATGATAAAAACACGTATTTTTGATGACAACTTTTCACCGAGTTGTCTGGATTTCCCCTCAACTCCACTACATCTGCTTCACAAAAGAAAAAAGTATATTTTTTTAGGTCTCTAAAATAAATAAATCATATATCATGTTATTCCTGAAAATCCAAGCAAAAAGTTTTGAACGACCTTCGTTTAGTATTTCGTACTAGCATTTTGCCAATAGAAGTTGCTAGTACCTGTAGCGAAGAAACTCGACTCGTATCTTTACCGCAAGCTTTCGACATGGAAAGGAAAATTCGCCGAGGGGGAAAAAAACACACACACTTCATTATCTCCAATTATTAATTCAACGGGTTGATTACTGTACAGGACATACTATGGTATCGTATATATATATATATATATATATATATATATATAT
>CABFWB010000256.1:174418-192115 GCA_902151455.1 Timema bartmani
TATATATATATATATATATATATATATATATATATGAGTTTTTTAAATTAAATATATATATGAGTTTAGGTCTGTATGTTCCTTTTTAAAGCAAAAACCACAAAACCGATTACGCTGAAACCTAAAATGGATATAGCTTTGGACTCCCGGTTAACACATAGGCTATATATTTTTTTTAAGTCAAATAAAAATTGATGTTTTACAAATATTTTGTCTTAAAACATGTGATCAATACTGTATTCTTCTATTGAATGTAGAATTAATTTTTTTCCCGTCTTAATTTATCGTCAAATCAACTGCAATCGAAAGAGAAACTATATTGTGTGTTGGTTATTTTGTATTCATATTTGAAGGCAGATCGTTTTTATTTAACATATTAAAAATTACACATCGGTAGCCCTCAAAATCCTTATTTGTTTGATGTTACATTTGAATACTAGATATTTAGACAAATATACGAATTATCCCATTAAAAGGCAGCTTAAACTCCAGAGAAGGCAAGGAAATAGTCAACTAAATTCTCATCATCTAAAACTTAGAAGTGTGAAATTGAGCGTTTATTTATAATTTATATAATATTACTATGTGAGCCAGATACCTTCAACCACTTGACCACCACTTCAGTTAACACTAAAGCCAAGGAAAAAATTACTTACATTTGGCATAGATTTACGTGCTGTAGAAAATAATGGGGTATGCATATCGGATTTATTATCTTTACCCTTACATTATATTTTTGAGTTTGATGCCTAAGGTGGAAGGGATGAAATAAAAGGGCAGTGTTTTTGCAGTTTTTTTCTAACAAAACATTTTTTTATTGGTAAAATAAAATCAAATAATTCTCCAGTAGAAACAGACCAATTTTCTTCGCATGGTGACAACAATAGTTCTTGAATATCTATTATGAGAAAAAAATTTAAATGAAGATAAAAAGTGGTAGTTAAATTCCAGGCACACTTGACAGATATTCCAACCAGTGATATCACAATGTGAAGAAAAGTAAACTATGTTTGTACTGGAGAAATATTTTATTTATTTTGGTAAAAAAAGTTTTGCTATAAAAACTGCAAAAATACTGGCCATTCCTCGCGTCCCATTCCACCCTACCTTAAAACAAATAATGAGATATCTGGATAGCCTCAAAACCAGAACACAAAGAACTGGAATAGCGCAGCAAATGTACTCAGTGAAACATGATTATGTGACACAGGCACTTTTTTTTAAACGTATATACATCCTTACTCCTAATAATTCGTGGCTACTGCCACAGGCATCTCCAAAACCAAGAAAAATAGCACGCTGAAGCTTGTAATAAGCCTGCGTAATCAAATAAACCTAAAGGTGTGCTGCCCTTATTTTTAATTTTCTTTTAATATTATATACATTACACTACTCTGGATTTAATGGACTTGGTTGTAGTGTATATCCAGCTACAATTAACCTGAATAATTTGATCTAATTCACATACATTTCAATAGGGCCTGTATGATAACAATTTCGTTTATTATGGAACCATCAACTTCGATTTTAAGTGAGGCTAAAAACTATAATGTCCTAGGGAGACTGACTGTCATTCTAGAATAAGTTAACTCTTTGTAAACAAACTTAAATTGGTTTTTGAACTTGGATGTTGAGCAGGCCCAAAAAATCGTTAACGCGTCTGATTCGCATTATGTCGACCAAACATCATGGTTTTATATTTAGTTAGCATCCCTCACTACTCTTTTGAACCGCATGGTGATCGAAAGGGGGAGGGGACGAGTAGTAACCATTCCAACTTCACCTCACATACCCGAGCTTATTTGCAGCTTTGAATTATTTTTTTTTAGCTCATTGTGTGACTGATAATACAATATAAACGACTTGTCTGAAGTGAAAATGTTTTACCTTGGTCTTTTACTCAATCAAGTTACCGCGACTACGAGTTAACTTCGAATCGAGCACGGAATACAACAATTTTCAGCTTTTCCTCAAATATATTCCTATATTACTTATTTTAAAAAAAAAATAGCCAGTTAAAACTGGACTATATATACTTGCCAACAAAACGTACAACGCCAGATCCTAAATAGGGGAGTTTAAATTATAATTAACGCGCTTTTATTTTGGTCCTTATCTCGCTACCCGTCCTACATATATGTATTTTGATTATGCTAGTGAGACAGGGATGAATAATGTAGAATCTAGAGGAAATGTCTCCATATTTTCGTGGAAGGTGAGTGGGAAACTCTTTAGAAAGAACCAGTATCAGTATATACCAAACCGTTATTCTCTCCCAGACATCAGCCAACTAATCATGTGCGTGGAAGGTGAGTGGGAAACTCTTTAGAAAGAACCAGTATCAGTATATACCAAACCGTTATTCTCTCCCCAACATCAGCCAACTAATCAACATGAAATGGACATTAAGTCTGCGTTTTCACCGCAATACACACTTAACAACCCTGAAATCCTCTTCGGTAGTCGCATGGTCTAACGCGTCACTCACGTGGCAGACTTGATTACCAGTGATGGGAAGATTGGGGTTCGAATCTCGGTCGGGTGTACCGAGGATTTTTTTTTTCTAAATGGTTTCCCAATTTTCCTCCACTCAAATTTGGGTACATTTCCTATCAAGTTCTACCTTCCTTACTACTATACAACCAACCCATAAAGAAAAACTATTGAAAATCGCAAAAATTAAATATTATGAATCACAAGCTATCAAGTAGTTACTGTCCAAATAATTATGCTCAATAACAACAAACACAAAATATATTTGATCAAACCTAATTCTTATTTTACTGTTACATTTCCTATAAACTTTACCTTCCTCAGCCCCCATCTAACTAGCCTAGGGTTGCCAGATTTTCAAAATTAAAAAACGGAACACATGTACTATATGAAGATATAGGTTTATTAAAGTCGCCCAAATGATTTAAAATTTATTAAATTCTGTATTTAACCTTCAAAATTACATAACCTACTAGAAAATAATAGCCACACCCATTAGCTCACCGCGCGAAGACTGATAGACGTCGACTCCACAGTGTTTCGAAAAAACAAAATATCTAAAGAAGTTTGGGCAGCGCTTTAACGATCTGGGGGACATAGGTTAATACTTTGTGCAACTTTAAAAAAAGTGTTTGTCATTTAATACATAGGAATAAAATTCAGAACAGGTCTTATTTTATTTGACTAAGTTCTACAAAATTCCCTCCACTGTGTTTAGTTCCATTCGATTTCTTTCTTTTGTCCAATGACTGATCATCAATGAAAATATTCGTTCCACATGAGCATTGTGTGCTGGGATACTGAAAATGTACTGACATTTTATCAGTAGCTCGGGAGTATTGAGACTTTCTTTCACCTGTCTTCATGTAATAGCGCCACTTTTGTTTGTTGGACATTTCACTCCACACTTTTTTGTTTTTCTCCAACTCGTTTTCTACAAATACACGAATATTTGTTTACTGTGTGAAAAAGTTCACTGTCATTAACTGTAACATTTTTTATTTAAATTTTGTAATCTTATTATTTTCACATAATTTAATTTTTCTAAAATACGAGACAATAGGGTGTTCCGACGACATCTTTCGGGACAATGGGACATTTCCTTAAAAAAAACAGGATAATCCCGTAATCCCGTGGCAACCCTAAACTAGCCCAAACTGGAAGAAAGGTACGGGGCACCAGAAAAAATTATTTGACTAGAGTGCAAGTTTATCTATGAAATATAATTTAATAATTATGATTTCGTATTCCGACAGGTCCAAGCTCGAGACAACGGAAGAGTGAACGAGCGGGACAGAGAGAGGGAGTGAGTGAGGTACCACGGAAACAAGTGAACGTGTCTCCATTGTCTCCGAAGGATGCTGCAGTCACCGACGAGGAAATGACAAAACTTACCTAACAATCTCCGTGTGGAGTCCTTATTTCCTCGTTGCCAGACCCCCACCAGCCAAATCATCATCCCGTCGCTCACAAGAGGGGTTTAAACACACACCTGTGGCCTCACGGTCAAAGGCGTCCATAAAGGTATCCATCTCATTTGGTCCAGTTTGCAAGTTACAAGGATGTCGGTGTTTGAATTTCGGTCAAGTGTACTGAGACGTTTATTTATTTTATAAATGGTCTAGTTCACCTTTATCTAGACACATATGCTGTTATATTTCCTCTAAATTCAACCTTATCATGACCCACTTTAATTGGACGAACGGTATATGCCCTAAGGCATCACTCGTGATAGACTGACCTGCTGATGGATGATGGTGATATCGGGGTTCAAATACCGGTCGGGTCTACTAAGGGTGGTTTTTCCAAGATAGTTTCCCACACTCTTTTCATGAAAATGCGGGTAGAATATGTTTAAAATGCTGCCTTCATCATCCTTATTCCATTAGCTTAATTATCATTTATGCGTATAACCTGAACAGGTAATGTGACGTCGTGATAATAAAAAAACACAAGCAAAGTCTAACGCCTTAGACTAGTAGACCAATTCTTATGGGTAGTGTGGTCAACTTTTCTAACTGTTTGAGTCCAACAGCTTAGCTCAGTCGGTATCATGTCTGCCTACTGGGCTATAGGTTACGAGTTCGATTACCGGCATGAAGGAAATATTTCTCATTGGTAAAATGGGGGTTTTCCATTTCACAGTGACGAATAAACCCCCGGTCGGACTCTTGGTCAAATGATCAGCATTCCTGGCTACTAATCTAGAAGTCTCCAGTTCAATTCCTGGTGGTACCAAAGGTATTTTTCTGAAAGGGGAACTTTTCCGATGGCATGATCTGGTTATTTAGGCTTAAATCAAGTTCAAGGCTTCTACTGGCACCACATAATAATCATTACTATCACCTCATCTCATCGGGACGAAGTAAAATCACCTACAAGGTGGCTCAACCTCAGAAGACGGTTACATATCCGCCACTGCCAGTAAATCAGGAATGTCCTGTCGACAAAACCGGCCGTGTGGCATACGCTAAGAAAAACAAAAAGACCGCGGCCTATATGTTATGTCTATTCAATATTAATTTTAATTAGTTTACAGGTCGTGTACTGATATAATTATTCGGTTTATAAAGGGCACGTTAAATACCTCAAATGATACCTAATTAGTAACTATAATCTAAACCACTCGGACAAAGGAAGGGTGATTCCTGGGAAAGCCGTGTTCGCTGGGAACCCGTTTGTTCGGATTCCAATGTAATCAGCAGGCCTCTAGGTGTCAACATCAATTTTTTTTAAATACACAGAAACAATACCCAGCGCGGTGTAATAATGCTTGTGTAATCATCAACATAATAAAATCACAGAAGGAGCTATGAAAAAATATCTCATAATCGGATATGCAAACTATTTACAAGCCGCCACAATAAAATCACGATCCGATGTTTTACAACTGCATCAGAAAGTGGTGGTAGAGCGTCAATTTCACGGAATGTTTAGTGACGGCGTGCGCAGAGATGCGTGGACGATTCTAAAAATAAATAGATAAATGGCACGGTGCAACGTACAGTCTTTATCTAGTTTTTATCTTGAAATATACATTTACAAAAAAAATCGTAAAATTTATGAAACGAAATAACATACATTGCTGCAGAAACACTCCACCAAAAAGCCCGACAGTCAATTTCTGTTTTCAAAGAGACGCACGAGAAAATTAATATATTTGTTTATAAATAAAAACTATTGGAATGGTACCATAACAAAATATTTCAAATAAAATATGTTTATTTTTAATAGTACAACTTTACTACGATAAGTTATTTACTATCCCAAATGGTTGCGGAGATATGACCAAAATACCCTTAAATTCATTTTAATGACTGGACACAAAATTTAATCAAAATCATTAGAGCAGATTTTGAGAAAATCCATTTTTATCCCTTTTACCATTCAGTAAACTACCCTTACTTTTAAGGTTAGATATCTAAAAGGAAAAACAACTCCCAATACATCCAGCGGGGATTCGAACCTTGACCACTCCGTTACGGCAGTTAGGTTTATTTTGAGAATAATAACGACCCGCCATCGGTGGTCGCATGGTCTAAGCGCGTCACTCTCGTGTTGGAATGGATTGATTTCCTGTGACGGGAAGATCGGGGTTCAAATCCCGGTCGGATTTACTTAGGGTGATTTTCATAAATATTTCCCCACCAGCTCTTAAATAAAATGTAGGTGTTTTTCCCATATTTTTTTTCTTTTTTATCTCCTATTCTATTAGCGTAATTAATGAAAGCGTATAATCCGAACCACCTCTGTGGTTTAATGTTCAGAGTTCCTGGCTACAGATCCAGAAGTCCCAGGTTCGATCTCATGCGTTTAGAGATTTTTTTCTATGATGCAGTGGGTCTGGAACGGGGTCAAATCAGCCTCGAGAGGACAAATGAGCTATTGGAATGAAGAACTAGCGGTTCCGGTCTAGGAAACTAAGATTAACGGCTTGAGGGTTCGTTTTGCTGACCACATGAAACCCTTTATCCACAAATGTTGGCACTATCTTCGCTAACAGCGACGGCCACTCGGTGGGTGTATCTCGATGGTGGGCTTACACCATAGAGAATAGGTTAACCCTAACAGGTACAAACAAGTGGCAAGATTATATTTTTAAAAAAAGCCTTATTCTTAATATCATGCGACTATCGACGCAGGTAGCCAAATTCATTTCCGCATCAAAGACCATCTCGGAGAGTGTGTTTTGATTGTGTGATTTGTGAAGCACCTTCACAATACTACTCCAACAACATGGCAGCCACGAAACAATCGCTTTGAGCGAAGAACTTAAGTGGAGAAAAGTCATGAGGGACAAGCTTTTTTTTTTTTTTCGTTTTGACATAGTCTTTTGAAACAGAGGAGAGTGTAAAATGAGTTACATTTAAAACTGTCTCAGTCCAGGAAAAAGGGCGTCTGTTTTCTTGAAGTTGACGAATCAGTTTGTCAGTCTGTGAAGCTAGTCAAACACTGCGAGGATTAACTAAGTGGCCCACTTTGGGCTTCCATATTCACCAGCTGCTTTGTTTCTTTTTTTATTTTATCTTATATATATACACATACACACACACATACGTGAAACGAAAGAAACTGTTAACAGAATACCAAACAAATTTTGCAAGAAAACTCATAATGTTAACTTCTTATTTTGTTTCATATTTTACTAAAATGTTTATCAAAATAATGTAATTTTCATAACATAAAAAATAACAATAATAGTCTAATAGACCCTCTATCGCAAAAATATATTCCTATACATATAATAATATAATATTAGCACCACGTCCTACTAACCGTTCGGGTTATACGCTTAGATATTATTTACGCTAATAGGTTAGGAATTGGGAAGGTTGAATTTATAGGAAGTGAGCCCACATTTGTGAGGAGGGAGAAAGGAAAACCATTTAGGAAAAAAAAAGTTCACTCGACCGAGATTCAAACCTTGATCACCCCGTCCTCGGTGGTCTGGCTCAACACGAGACAAGTGCGTTAGCCAACTACGCCACCGAGGCGGGTATTCCCACAAAAACAACTTCAGTTTGATCGCCATAGAAATAAACTCTTATCGTTAATACTCGGGTGGTTTTTTTTTACCAGTGCGTTTAGCACTAAGGTAATTAATTTAAAGGTGAGGAGGGTAGATGAAAGGAAATGTACCATACATTAGCGTGAATAGGGTATGGGTACACTATAGTTCTAAATCATATTTGGTTAAATAAAACATATCTCAGTGTACCTGAAAGAGATTCAAACTTGGACCACTTCGTCACCGGTGATATTGAAAGTTTGAAGTATTAGGGCCTTTTCACACCGGGAAACAAGTGTATGTTGCGAGCACGTATGGAACACCTGAGTCCGACACTTCATTGCTAAACAAAATGGACAACCTTTATTTATTTTACTATAAAAAATTGACTCAATCTATGAAGAACTAATGTTTTTAGCGTTTCTAAAAAGAAGATGGATGAGGAGAGTTAATAAAAAATAACGCTTACATGCACATACTCTGCCACGGGATCGGCTGGAGAAAGACTTGTTCGTTGTTCCACACACTACTTGACGATTTGAGACATCTCAAATGACAGAACGACCTTCAACTGCACTTATAAAATCTTCTGTGTTGATTAAATCTAAGCTCATGGTTGGATATATTAAAACAGCGGTGTGCTTTTTTTTTTAGCACCACGTCTTTCTACCCGTTTGAGTTATACACGACCTATGTACTAATTACACTAATTTGTTAGGGATTAGGAAGGTTGAATTAAAGTAAGTGTACTCGCATTTGAGTGGGAAATCATTTGGGGGGAAAACCACCCCAGTACAACTGACCGGGATCGAAACCCGATCTCCAATCTTAGGTAGTCTAGTCTATTGCGAGAGTAGCACCTTAGACCATGCAGCCACCAAAGCGGGTAACGGGAAATAGTGTTTATCATTTTAAAATAATTACAATGCGGAGATAAAAGTATTACGATTGTCAAAAAAATTTGAACTCGAGAAAGGTTCCTCAGAGGGATTTTTGGAATTATCCACCCTAAAGTTAGGGGTAGTTTATTTATGGGTGAAAGGAGAGAAAATTAATTTTCTCAAAATCGGCTATTACCATTTCAATTCAATTTCGTATTCAGGCACTATTTAACATTACAAAAAAAATATGGAAATTTCATTTTCCCGTGAAAACGACTTTGAGAGTACTCTACCTAGGTTGAAATTTCCAAAACAGATCATATCCTTGCAGCTATTGGATATACGAAATAACTTATCATTAAAATGATGTAGTGGGACTTTTTTTAAGCATCCATTACTGTTTCCAACCTGTGACCCGAGTCAGTTTTTTATTCCACTACCGGCTTGCTAGACCTGTCCCAGCTTCATATGGCTTATAATATAACTTAAGACTTGGACAGGCACAACATCCAGTCCCCAGCCATTAATTAATCACTGTGAAAGGGTAAACCCACATTTCATCAATGATAAATTTTACGGCCATGGCGGGAATCGAATCCGGGACCCTTAGCTCAGTAAAAAGACACACTACATTGTAGTAGGACTATTAAAAATAAAAAAAACCTTTTGATTAAAATTTATTTTTATAAAACCAACAGTTTCTGAGATATTGGCAAATATATATTTTTTAATTGAGGTCTGAAATATTGATGTACAAATGTGTTACTTTATTTCTGTATCAGTGAATATTGTTTTAATTATGATGTCTGGCAGAGTGCTTCTGCAACACTGCATATTATCTTGTTTCACATATCTTACGAATTTTGAGTAAATTCTTTATATTTTTAGGAAAAGGGAGAGAGAAAGTAATATTAAAAATTCATAGTAATAATATGGTCTCACTGGTTTTAATTCCCCCGTATTCTAATGAAGTCTCCAGGTAACCAACCACACCACAATGCGATATCTGGTTCGAGATGTCTTACCTAAGTTACCTACCTGTAGCGAGACGGAATTCTTGTATTCTTTCCTTTGAAGATGAACCGTTTTACCACTTAACGCACTTTATAGAACAGATACTCAGTACTTTAAATATAAATATAAAACCAAGTGGAGAACTTTTACAAGCCGTGACTCATTTGTATTACGATACTGTTGGCTGTTCCCACAATCAGGAGAGTGGTAGATTAATCTGAACACACCAACCCCTTTTTTTTTCCAACACAAAAACAAACTGGCTTTTAGGTTCGACATAACAAAAGTTATGAGCCCTTTTAAAAATGTTGAAAAACATTCACCTGGGACGGAGATAAAATAAACACACACCCAAACTCGAGACGAGCAGAGCCAGCGTTAATCAAATGGCAAAACGGAGGGTTCCCGATATTAATCGAGCGAAAATCGCGACGCGATTTTATTTCAAAACAGCGTTCCAAAGATAAATTTCGACGTCAAATCCCAAGAGAAGACCTTTCCATCCAACCCTTCCCTTCCTTCTGAAAATAGCACAGATAAACACAACTAAAGTATGGTATGATGTATGTGTCCGCCCACCACCCAGCACCCCCATTCCTGAAATACATACATAAAATCGTGCGGTATTAAAATACACACTAAAATAATTGACAGTATTCATCAGTGCCCATTTTCATAGAAGGGTGATTTTAACAATAATTAAATCTGTGTAGTCAAAAGACAATATTTATGTCAGCATAAAAGCCGGGTGGTCAATGTGGCGTTATGACAACAGAGTTATATTTACATTCACTTTAGGAGGGAGACATTATTCAATTTTAAAGCGGCGGACAACGGATACATAAATGCGCTAAAAATATACCATATTATTTTATCACCCTTGTAATAGGTTTACTAGCGCCGAGAACAAAGATAAACATTCGTAACGAGAACGGGATGTCTGTAACAGAGAGCTCGTGGTTTGGATCTCAGGTGGTTTTCCCAACCACTCTCTGTGTGTTAATGCGGGTGCGTTTCCTACAATAGCTACCACTCTCAACCCTTATTCTATGGATTAAGCCGACAAAAAAAACACCTTGTGACCAGCTTTATTGGTAAAATTGTTCAAGGCGCCAATCTCGCAACGGACTCGACCGCCGATGACAAGCAGATTAGGGGTTCGAATCATGGTCAAGTGTACTAAGCTTATTTTCCCCCTAAATGGTTTTATACTCTATCCACGTTAATTCGGGTACACCTTCTCTAAATTCCTCCTTTCTCATTCATAGCCCTTTTTTTGTAAATAAGCTGGTAGCCTGAAAGGTGCCCAAAAATTAAATAATCGTTGGGTTAAAACAGATTAAAGCTTAAAAACATCTTTTCGGGATAATTATCTTAATTTTTTTTTAAAAGTTCTAAGTATCATACTGATCGCTAGGGATATCTGAAACTTACAAACCGGATTTTAAGAAAATGTACGAATTATCCTTGTCCAGAGCTTAATAATGCCACACTTTGACTACTGTGACGTAGTATATAATGACTTAAGAGATGATCTAGCAGAACGACTACAACGATTACAAAACACATGTGTTCGATACATATTTAACTTAAAACGGCATGACCATATTTCTAAGTATTTTAAAAAACTGGGTTGGTTAAGAATAAATCAAAGGCGAAGGCTACATTTATTAGTATTGCTTCACAAAATATTATCAACATCTCAGCCTCAATACCTATCCAAACGGTTCTTATTTCTGAAAGATAAACACAGCCGAGCTACTAGATCAGAATCCACTCTACAGATGTCTATTCCCATACATAGATCTCAAACATATGCTCGTTCTTTCACTGTCTTGGCATCACAGGCTTGGAACAAACTAGATATCTCGACTCGTCACCTAACATATAGAGACTCCCCTTCAAGTGCGCGGTTAAGCGATTTATCTTGTCTAATAAGCTAAACTGACTTCTTGAAACTACTTGAGCTTTAAATGAGTGTATGAATGAGCGTGTGAATGTTTTAATACTTTTTTTGAATATTCCTTTATTAAATTGTATTTCAATTGTATTCAACACTGGTTAAGTGGAAGAGAAGGCTAGCGCCTTAACTTCGCCAGATAAATAAAGGCTATTATTATTATTATTATTATTATTATTATTATTCTTCACCTATGAAGAATATGATAAGGTCACATTGTAGATTCCCCATCCTCTCATTCTCCAAACAAATACGGGTGTAGTTTATCTAGTCCGTCCTCCTTATACCTACACTTTATATTACGTCGTTAAATGCCAGCATGTTGAAACTAGAATTATTTATTCTTTTTACACAATAATTATGAACATATCGACATAAGGAATGAAGGTAATCAAGAGTAAATACACCAGCATTCTCATGGAGAGGGGAATGGAAAACCACCTTTCAATGCAATCATTCGAATCCTATTCCTCCCGGTTCAAAGACAAGCATGCTGGGCTGGGCAGATCTTTTTGGTTTCTAGGACAATATAATATAGATAATCGAGATCATAAAGTCAAGAATAAAGCTAGGTCCTTCAAAATACGGTAACCGGGCGCAGTGGCGTGTTGTGATGTATTGCCAGGGTAGGAAGTGTTAGTTTAAACTTTACCTATGAATGGTCCTCGTACTTCCAATACAGTACTCATTAAATCATTGGCCAGATATCAACAGAAATACATTTCCATTGGAGGTATGTAGAGCAGAACCAATATATGATAGGTCAAATGTGGAGCAAGTAGTTGTGAACATAATCAAACGTACAATTCCAACTAGCTCTGCTAGCCCTGTCAACACTCCACTACACGCCACTAACCAGGGTCTAAAGATACTAAATATTAAGTAAACTTCATCGAAGATTCTACAACGTTGAAAAAAACACCCCAAAAACCGCGCACATGCCACTTCTCCAGACGGCATAATCTTGGCTCGGTTTCCATGGAAACGGAAGACGCTGTCAACACACTAGTCGCAACATTTCCCTGTGTTATTTTTTTCTTTTCTTTAAAAAAATATGATGCGACAACAGGTGCAGATACATCACATAAGCTAAGATTGTCACACATAAGAAGAAAAGGGAGAGAGAGAGAGACAGTGATTTTTCATCCTCGAGGAAGTGAAGAGCGTTCCCTAAGGATCATTATGCTAAAGATGAAGCAAATCCCTCAGGAGGACCACAGTCGTGTAGAGAGATTCTTTCTTACGCCTCTCGTATTAAGACTGTCTCCTTCCTCCTCTTTACCTCCCACCAACACAGCGAACGATGCTTTTTTTTCTTCTGTTTCTCTTTCCCTTCTTTCTCACACCACAATGCGATGCTTGCGACAGAAAAACTTTCAGAGGGCATGGGAACTCATTAACTCTGTCAGCGAGCTAATGCTAAAATCAGTCAGCGCCGAGACGCAGCTGACAAGCCCTCCCCTGAAACTACAGTTGACGACAAGCTTGCAAAGAGATCGAATATGTGTCTCATCATCAACCGGAGGTCGCAGTTTCCCATCGACCTTTATCACTGAAGTGTCTTTAAAGCGGTAGAATAATCTGGCATAAAATTATATACAACCAGAAACCAGGTGGGGTTAATGTTCCTGGGTGGAGTTGTTCGGCAGTAGGAGAACAAGGGAGTAAGAAAATACAAATGACAATATCATTTGTGTTTTGACCACCCCCCTATTAAATTAAATTAACCTATTCTCAAATATCCATTTTACGCTCCTATATCAGTTACCTTTTGTTTCTCTGATCTTAATGATCAACCAAAGTCATGAATTTCTAGACTTTTCAAAGTGGAAAATTACAACTTCTAAACTACCAATATTTACAAGTTTATATATGTACAGGTCCATATAAAAGAACTAAGAACGAGAACTAAGGGCAGTGTTTTTACAGTTTTTAAAAATATTCTCCAATAGAAACATAGAATTAAAAGGTGTCCTGGAATTTAATGATAACTTTTCTCTTCGTTTAAAACGTTTCTCATCTAATGCCGCAATGCTCTTGAAAGATATTTAGCAACCGTTGACATCACCGTGTGAAGAAAATTAAACTTTTATGTTTCTACTGGAGCAGTATTTTATTTATTATGGTCAAAAAAGTTTTGCTATAAAAACTGCAAAAACACTGCAATTATATCGCGTTCCCTAAACTCCCACCTTTTAGGTTTCGTCAATACTTAACCTAAGCGCAACATCGGATAGGCAATATCTCGGCTATTTAGGCAGCCTCTTTAAGAGCCCATCTTAAGACCGATTAACCTGGATATTGGGTACAAGACCATTCTTTGAACAGATTTCACATCCAAAAAGAGGGGGTGGGGGATTTGAATTTCTCTCTTGACAACAGAGAAATTAAAGTCAGTGAAATAGTTGGGTTTATAAATTTTAAAATAGTTTTTCTATAATATTTTGAAACATATTTTTTTCCAAATAAGATAAAATGGTTTACTCGGAATTAATAAATATAGTGTGCTCTTTTGTCGATATTGGATGATCTACATTTTAAGGAAATCCAGATATAATTTATTCTAAAGATGAAGTTCAGAGAAATTCCAGAAAATTAGACACAACTCAAAAAGAAGCTAGTAAAGGAAGTCTGAAAAAAAAAAAGTATCACAGGAGTCGGATACCTCTGCTGGGTAAGTCAGGCCACCCTATCTGTTTACACACATCCTTACCCCAGGTGCGGGTCACCCTCGACTTCATGGTAAAACACTGCAATAAAAGTCGTTCTTTCGAAACCTAAATATTTAAAACACTATCAGTCAAAACAGACCGCCACCCGCGTTCGGCTACGATAGTAATTGACTTTAAAAACCCTTATAGACTTTCAAAAGCGACGAGGGGGGAGGTGGACCCAACTCAAAATAAGCATACAATTATGAACGCCGTAACAAGTTTTTTTTTTAATAACGGGAGCACGCACATTTTGAAGATGTAGCTGGATGATGTATAGAGGCTACCTGAAACCAGAATACCCAATTAAAAATGAACTCTCACCTAAAAGATAAAAAAAACAAAGGTTGGAGCTTACAATGGACAAGTCATTGTAAAATATATATATAGTTACCGTAGAAGACCTCATGGATATGTTGATGGAGCCTGTTTTCTCTAGACAAGAAATTGGAGATTGAGGATATGTACAAGGGCAATCCGTTTCAATTGTAAAAGATCACGGGGTGTTGGGGGGAAGCGGATGATGATGATGATGATGTACTCGGAGAGGCAAGAGGTACAAGCAAAGGAGAAAAACTGGAAGGAAAGGCGGGCTGACCCAATGTTTTTTTAAAAATAAGTTTTATGGTTTCGAAACTCCAAATGAAAAACGAATAAGGAAGAGCACACATCGTCGAGGAATTACTTTGGACGGTCCACTAGGTGGACAAGGCGGTATGGGTTAGGGGGNAGATTCCCCACCCCCGTCACGCACCCTAAAGGTTTTTAAGGTGTCCAACCATTCTAATTGGCCTGGCAAGACGAAAAGAGGGAGTGAGAAAATAAATATTCTCTCTCTGCTGGACCCTTGGAGAGTCTGCGTTTGGACGAGCACTGGCGCCATCGTGTGTCACCCTGAGAAGGGAATCTGGTGTAGGAGACGAGGTAAGGAGTCCCTTAACAGGTGGGCGGGGTCAGAACGAGCCCACCCCGAACATGTTTTGTTTGACTATCAATTAGAAAAACTCCAAAACAAAAACAAAAAAACTGTCGTTTAGTTCTTGCTGGCCGACGGACAACTGACCACTAAGACGGGCAAAAACAATTGAGGGGGTTGGGGAGAAGGGGTGGTATAAGAATTATCACCCTCATTTGAAGAGTAACAAATAATGCGATCCTACAGAATATGTTGACATTTTCAAACATTCTCGTTAATAACGATCATTAAGGCGTTTGTTAGTGATGAGACAAACATAATCTTATAGTGAAATAATTTTAGGTAAATGAAAACACAGAAAAAGTAAAATAGATATACAATGTAAGTATCTTACCACTAAACTAAACAAGAACTTATTTTAAATATAAATGTCAACGTCAGTTGAATAAGCTTACAAAATGTTGTGAAATACTGTTAAAATAGCTATACAAATGTTGTTAACTAAATCGGCAACGCTTAAGTGTCCAAACTTTTTCAAGTCCTCGGTTCGAATCGATGTTGCGGTACTTAGGCGGTAGGAAAAACGAGTGGTTTTGAGTCTGCTATAATTTGGAGGGTTCATTCCGCCAACAACCCGGGCGTGTTAGTACACTCCAATTTTCAAACGACGAGCCTTTTAGAAACACACACTTTATTTGTTGTGCTCAACACACTCGCTTCGGTGGCCGCATGGCCTAAGGCATCACTCTCGCAAAAACCTAGGATGACGATGACTGGGAGTTCGTGGTTCAATACTGGTCAGGTATACCGAGGGTGGGTTTCCCTAAATGATTTCCCACTCTCTATCCATGCGAATACTGGTACACCTCCTCTAAATTTAACCTCCACATCCCTAGCACATTAGTGTAATTAGTACATAACCGTATAACCCAAATGGGTAGTCAGAGGCACTGCTAAATAAAAAAGATAGCATTTAATTTTTTAATAATTATTATTAGTGTTTTTATTGGTGATATCTATCATTATTATTATTAGCACCGCGTCTTACTACCTGTTCAGGTTGTACGCACTTACGCTAATGTGCAATGGTAGGGTGATTGTGAGATGAAATGGAGGACCTACAGTTTAACGTGAGAATCCGAACCACGGTGGAGGCCTGGCATTCCTCACACTCCTCACAAGTTGTGATTAATACACGTCGTCTTGTCAGAGGGGAAGGAAGGGTTTGGCAATCAGATAAATCTGTGCCGGGACCGAGGATTGAACCCCGGACCCTCAGCAGAGAAGTCTGACACCTTACCCCTAGACCACCAGGTCACCCAATATATATCAAAATTGACAGCTGCAAATCACATGAACTGACGTAAAAGTGGATTAAGCCCTGATTTTGGTAGGAAACCCGTTCTTGAAGGCCTTTTATCCAATCAAAATACTATTATAAGTAGGATACTGATACGAAAGAAGTCCTTCCAACTTCCAAAACGGGCTCTTAACCAAATCAGAGAATAGTTAGTAACTTTTCCAGATATAAGATAGGGCTCTTCCTGTAAAAATTTTACTAACTTCCCACCACTCACAAACGCCCATAATGGTTCGTGACGTGTAAGCCTCCCATTGGCCCATAGTCGACTAAACGCGCACGTTTTGTTCGCGAAGCAAGACCATGAAGGCTGTCTGAAAATGATTCCAAACGCCATTTTAAAGAAATAATCATATTCAAACTCTTTAAGATCAAGATAGTATGACCAAGATAAAATAAACAAACCGTTTAGATTTTCCATCATCATCATTATTATTATTATTATTTCAACGATAAAATTACTATCACCGCTTTTTTAAGGAAAAGAATACGGAACAATGGATGCCTTTTTATTTTTCCCCTTTCAAGAATTTGAATGGGAAAATAACAAATATTTTTATTACCACCCAAGAAAGTGTTGAAAAATGGTTGAGTACTTAAACTAATGTTTTTCATTATCTTTCATTGTGTATACCTAGTATACCGTTTTTTCTCGAGCTTAGCCACATAACATGTTCTGTGAGAAAAAAAAGCGAACGAGATAATTTTGAGAAATAATTAATAGGCCTTACATGCTTTGGTGGCCACATGGTCTAAGGCAGGGCTCCTCAAACTTTTAAGTTCCAAGTGCCAAAGATTCTGTCTTTTGTTGGCTCACGGGGATTAGGATTGACGTCCCAAGTGTCTCAGCGGTGAGTAGATAACGCGAACATTCCCGACTATGTTCGAACACACCCGAAATAGTACGCTACCCTTGTCTATTAGAGTAGTCATTTGACGGTTCAAGGGACATTGTTAGATGCCATAGTTTTTCCTAAGCTTAAAACAAAACAGTAAGTTTATTTAATTCTTTTTATCTCATCCCCTACCGTCCCCCAAAGGTGTCACATAAAATTACGTGTTCTCACCTTACATTACGCGTGTCATCATCCAAGCACAAAAGTACCACCAATTTCTTACGAACTCCTTTTGAACTTTTTTTTTTTTAAATCCCATTGGCTTAGGAAAAAAAAGGAAAACAGGAACCACATGATCATTTTCCCGGCGACGATTTTCACCGCTCATCCGGCCCCATTGGAACTCCCCATCAATCCTCACTTTGAAAACGGTTCCCCCCATTAGACTTCCTCCCTCCCCTCGCCAGAAATAACTGGTGGTGTTGATTAATGTTGTCAAAATGTTCCCCCCTACTTAC
>CABFWB010000256.1:192344-209038 GCA_902151455.1 Timema bartmani
AAAAAAAAAAAAAAAAAACATGAGCTAAACTCTTTGCACCGAAAGCCAACCATTGTTTTCGTTTCTCTCTCTCTACTAACAAGAGCAACAAATCTTCTTAAGAACCCTCTAGAGCTAAGATTCTCCATCTGAATTAATTTATTTGGCAACAGCGCTTGCCAGTTTGTAAACATGGGAATAGATTACCTTCTTGAAAATAACTGCTCTCGTGCCCCAATTTCTCATGTGGTTCGGTTTCAAATTTATTGCGAGCACGACCAGCTTTAAGGTGGCACATTCTAAAGCAGAAGCTATTTTTAATAAAAATAAATCAATCACCTCTTCTCGCTACCAATTCAGGTTGTACACATAAATATCAATTACGCTCATGCATTTTGGATAAAGAAGGTAGTTTTAGAGAAAATGTATCCGAATTTGCGAGGGGGTTAGAGAGGGGAAAAAATTAGGGAAAACCACCTTGAGTACTCCCAGCCAGGATTCAAACCCCAATCTCCCCGTGACCGGTTAAATAAGCCGGGCTCATCTTAGTCTAGTTTGACAATGCTGGAGAGGTCGGGATTTCGAATTTCGGTCGAGTGTACTAAGGGTGTTTTTGTTACCTAAATGGTTTCCACACAATTCCTCCGCACAAATATGAGTACGTTTTCTATCAATTTTAACATCCTCGTCATTTTGGGATAACCCAGACGGAGGTTAAAATGTGGTGAAGAGAAAAACAATAGGGAATGAACTGTCCCCTGCCCCCTTATCTTTGAAAAGTAGTAACGATTTAAAGCTAAACAAACATAATCGGAAGTACAGT
Source organism: Timema bartmani (assembly GCA_902151455.1). Lineage (NCBI taxonomy): Eukaryota > Metazoa > Arthropoda > Insecta > Phasmatodea > Timematidae > Timema > Timema bartmani. The sequence goes on from CABFWB010000256.1 coordinate 193,147, forward strand.
AGCGTAAAGAATGATTAGGTACAGTCAGATTTAGATATGAAGATAATTGAAGATTTTCGCCAAGTCGTTTGAAAAGATGTTACTTGTTGATAGATAGTATCAATGCTCTACTTATAAAATAATACTAATAATATAATTGTTTTACATATAATTATTTCTCTACTAATTCTACCATAAAATGGTCAGTCTAATCAAAATGTATTATTGATAGACTTTAGTATCTCTCGAAATATAATTTCAAGTGTTTAAGTATACTCACATGCGTTTATAGCACATTTATTCAGTTAAATAAAAGCAACGAATCAAAGACAATTAGATTTTCACCTTATTAATATAATTATAGACACCTAATTATGTATGGGTTTATAAATAAATGTATGTATACACAAAACCATCATTTGTCCATCATAAATGCTTAACGAAAGAGAGAAGTTGAATACATTGAACTATATAAAATGTATTTTTTATTATTATTATTTAGCACCGCGTCTTACTACCCGTTCGGGTTGTACGCTTAAGTACTAATTACGCTAATGGATTAGGAATTGGGAAGGTTGAATAGAGGAAGTGAACCCGCATTTGCGTGGAGGGAGGGTGGAAAACCATTTAGGAAAAACCAGCCCAAGTTCACCCGACCGAGATTCGAACCTCGATCTTCCCGTCCTCGGCAGTCGGGCTTAACACGACTAGCGCGTTAGCCAACTACGCCACCGAGGCGGGTTACATATAAAATGTAGTAGAGCCAAAAATGGTATGATACAGACGATATAAAATTTCAACCTTCATCATAATCTTAAGGTCGAAACATTTCCACGAAAACAATACTTTCTCTAAGTGAAAGATTAAAATTTGAGAACTGATAACAATAAGAAAATCCAAACCATTCAAATTCAAGAGAAATCACACCGGAGATCTTCAGCCCTCCTCAAAAGATTGTCACAACAACAAAAACATATGCTGAAAGAGATTATTACTCTTGAAATTGTGGCAGCCTTGTGTCTTGCAGCAAATCCCCCGCACAGAGATTTGTTGTGACACCAGATACTCTTTAGCCCGTGTTTCTTCAGACTATGAGGAACCTGTCGAATAGACGAGGATAACATATTTTTCTCATCCCANACCCTGTGGAGTTTTTGAAGTAGCTACACAAAGATTTGCAGCCACAAGGAGACACCGCTATTTGCACAGAAACTGGCCTGAGAACACAGACGGGAAACGTGTGGCTTGTATGTTGCGAAAACAACATTTACCTCTGCCTTTTCTCTATGTTCAACATTGAACCTAAAACCCATATTGGTGGTAGCGCGGTCTAAAGCGTTAGGCACCCTCCAAATATATTATATTGCCGGGGACGTGAAAGGTCTAATAACCGGCCGGTTCAACTGAAGGTGGATTCACATTAAATGTTTCGAAATCTACCTCTCCGCAAATGCGAGCACATTTCCTCTAAATTCTTTAGTTTAGTTTATTTTTTCCTTCCTTTTCATCGTTTGCCACCAGAGTTTGTCGGCTAGACATTCCTGGTCTTCTACTAGCAGTAGCGGTTACTTCGTTCCGATGATATGATGCGATAACGATGATAATGAGGATTATAGCAACAGTAGAAATCATAAACCTAATAAGACCTAATTAACCAAACTCTAGTCCCGATAGAAACAATTCCCTTTTGGAGTAGATACCTATGGTACCACCAGGAATCGAACCCGAGATCACTAGATTAGCAGCCCAGAATGCTGACCTCTAGACCAAGAGGCCGGTCAGCCACTTCATTAGTGTAATTAAATGCGGATGTCACCCGCATCGGCGGTCGTATGGCCTAAGGCGTCACTCTCGTGTTGGACCAGATTACCGGTAATGAAGAGATCGGGGTTTTAATCCCGATTAGAAATGCCGAGGGTGAGTTTCCCTCAAATGTTTCCCACTCTACCTCCAAGCGTATGGGGGTTCATTTCCTCTAAAAGTCTGCCTTTCTCATCCTTATCGCATTAGCGTGATTTATGTATGCGTACAGTCCAAATGGGTAGTGGGACGAGGTATTTTTTTAAAATCAATAATGTAAAGAACTGTAGGTTCATCGTAACATACTGTCAAAAAATCTTTATGCAAGATTGGACGCGCTATATACATTGGTTAACCACTCACACATGGCTTGAGAAACCAATTCGTTTTCCTCAGCTGTCTTCTTCAGTCACAGTTTTGGTTACACCTCCCTTCACCACCCCCCTCTCCCCCACGCTTCATACCAGAAAACTTCACAACCCCTAAGAACGGAACCCGATGCCAGAGATTTATTTCTCAAAAATTTGTGTCACTATGTTGTGAGAGAGCCTCTAGTTTACACTCGAGCAGTTAGTTAACGGAGGGTTTGGGATGGATTCGAGGGGGGGAGGGGGATGTTTGCGAAAGATGGACTTGCTGCCACTTTTCAGCCACACCCCCTTGGGATCGGGTAACAAGTTATTAGGTTCTTCCTGGGGGTGGATTTACAACAGGGATGAACAAGATCGTGGCACGCCTTTGGTCACGAGGTATAGGTGTCAATTTTGAAAGGGAAAGAGTAGGTTGTGGGTGGGTGGGGGGTGGGGGTAGAGAACTCACTCATACCTTTAACAATGGTAAACAAAAGCTTTGGATTTACAATTCTTAAATTACAAAGTCCTTATTGTAGGGTTCGTGACATCACAGAGCGCGAAAATATCCAGCCACAGCTCATATTATACCTCGAGATTTATTTATTTAGCACCACATCTTACTACCCGTTCGGTTTATACGCTTAAGTACTAATTAAACTAATGGATTAGAAATTGGGAAGGTTGAATTTATAGGAAGTGAACCCGAATTTTCGTGGAGGGAGTGGAAAACCATTTAGGAAAAACCACCCCAGATCACACGACCGAGATTCAAACCTCGATCTCCCCGTCCTAAGCAGTCAAGCTCAACACAAATTAGCGCGTTAGTTAACTACGCCACCGAGGCGGATTTCCTAGAGTTGCGTGGACAGTTCTTAAATAAGCTAGTAAGCTTATTTTAACTCAAGATTTAATAATAACATATATTTATTTTTCATGTAATATCTTGAAAATATTAAATTATCAGTGGCCATTTCTCAGGGAAAAGAAGGAGCTTTCAGACCCGGGCAGCCCCACAACCCTTTCTTTCCATCCCTTGGCTATATATGCGCCAGTACACCTGATTGGCACTGTGGTATGTAAACAAAACAAATAATCTTGTAGTACTCCCAAAAGTGTGAGTGTACTGAACGTGAGATTTTATAACAACTTTTTTTTTTGCCGAAATAAAAAAAAATTGCTCAAGTTAAAACATAATAGTTTGATTTTCTTCGGATGGTAATATCAAGAGTTCTAAAATATTTGATAGAGGCATAGCTCAGTATTAGATGACAAAGTTTAAAAAAAAAAGGTTGTCATGAATTCCAGGACACCCTTAAAGATATTCAACAACTGTTGAGATCACCGTGTGTAGAGAATTAAACTCGGTTTTTCTACTGGAGCAATATTTGATTTCGTTTGACCAAAAAAATGTTTTGATATAAAAATTGAAAAAATACTCCCCTTAACTCGCGTTCCTTACACCCCCATCTTAAATGCCATTGAAAGAAATTTCATTCCAATAGGATGTTTATCAGAAGCTTGGATATTAATTTTATCTCAATTTTCTTAGGAAAAAACATATCTGGTAGCTATAAAAGCTATCTACTTTCCCGTATTCATACGTCAAGCCATGTGATCTGCAGCTGTCACTTTTGATCAATCTTATCAATATCTATAAAATATCATTATTAATATATAGTCAAATGTTATCAATTTTGACCACAAAAGCAAACAAAAAAAGTATTTTTTTTAAAAAGTTGTTTCAAGTGTCCATTCGTGAGAACATCAAGATATAAGTATGTTTCTACAAACAAACATTTGGCACAGTTCCTGGAAAGATTTTAAAATTGTATTCCTTATCTTAGAGGAGTCATTAAGAAAATATATTACATATTGACAAATTTGGGGAAATCTCAAAACATACAAGTAGGTACCAAAAATAAACTAGATTCACGAATAAAATGTTTTGGTTTTTTTATCACCGCGTCTTACCATCCGTTCGGGTTATACCTAAACATAAATTGCTTTTATGAAATAGACATAAGTAGGGTAGAGTTTAAGATTAGAATGTACCCGCATTTGTGTGGAGGGAGGTTGGTAAATATTTAGGGGAAAGTTTCTCCTGTACACCCGATTGGGACTCAAACCTGGATCTCCCTGTCACCGGCACACAAGTCTAACACAAGAGTGACGCGTTAGACCGATGCGCGTAAGGTTGATGAGAAGAAAAATACGACCAGAGTTTGAAGATATACTATAGAATAGAATTAGTCAATATTTTGTGTGGGTAAGTTTGACAGAAAGGATTTCACCGACATAATAAACAGTTAGGGTTAGTAGTAATTAAGAGGACATTTACCAGTAATTTTCCTGGAGAGATGAGAGGAAAAACCCCAGTGAGAACCATAATTATAAAAGCCACCACAATCTGGGATTCCAACCAACTCAAATTTCTACCTTCATATCTAGTCAGAGCCACATTGCACTAGCCACTAAACACACCTTGCTATTAGTAATTTTAAATTCAGTCGATATCAACTATATTTCAATGTCCGTACGAATAACCTTTTATAGCACCTATAAAGATATTTTTAGCTACAAAAATTATTGAAGGTCTCTAATGTCAACCCTTATAGGCCGTAAATAATTTTTATTAGCTTTATAAAATCATATAGTTAGTCAAAAGAATCATCAAAAGCTGTCTTCTTCCCCACTAATTGAAAGACAAAAAAAAAAAATTAATAGAATTATTATGTATTTTGTATCACAGTTGTGGCAACAAGAAATATTATAGGCAGAGCCCTACTTTTATGGTCAATAAAAAAGCCCAATTTCGTTTTTAAGTTTCCCAAAAGCGGTGAATAAGCGGTGAATTACAAAAATCCTATTTTTGCGACGAAATTATCGAATTAAGACAAAAGCGTTAAAAAAGTGGTTTTTACCAAACTTTCGTGATTAAGGTGACTTTGTTGGATTAAAACTAGATTTCCAGGACAATGTTTGAAACAGGTAAACTAAACATATTGAAGTGAAAACTAAAAATTACATTTTGTTTGGACAAAACGGTAAAAAACACTAGTCCGCAAAAAAATGTGCTGTCAACTTATTAAAAAAGTAAGATTTAGCGGCAGCTGGTCCGGGAAAAGTATGTACAAGTCACAAAGACAAAATATTACACAAAAATCATCTTGTTACTTCACAAAATTGTGACTATATTTTTAAATCTCAATTTAGACTAGAAAAATACAAAATAACTACTCAACATCACCAAACTGCAACATGCCGAATGCCGAAAATCGCGACTAAATCGCTATTATCGCGGACATCGTTTAAAATCGCGAATATCGCGCTAAAACGCCGATTTCGCGAATTATCGCGACAATTCTGAGCATATATTTGCAATCAGGGTAACCTGAAATGTGAACATCTGAAAGAAAAAATGCCATATCTAACATTCGCGAATTATCGCGATCTCCACAAACGCAGGGCTCTGATTATAGGGCATGAAATAATACATTAAAAAGTATTAGCTTCTTATAACTGGTCATGATAAATAATAGGATGAATAAATGTTTTTTTATAACTCAGAGAAAAAGCCATACAATATATTAGTTTCATAATAAAAAGTTTTATTTTGTAAATACAAGCGCAAGAATACGGGTTGCATTGACATCACCCACCCTCTTCATCTCGCCCAGTTTACCATCTTTATTTATGAAGTGAAGTCATAGTTCAATAATGTAAAAACGCTTAAAAGGAAAAATAATAATTAAAAACAAATTGTTTGTTGTGAACGTTTTGACTGCAAAAATGATAGCTTGCTCATCATATGGGCTTACAGATCAGGCTGTTCGTCAGGAAATCAGGGTTCAGTAACCACAAATTTAAACCAATTAGCAGAATTAGGCTAAAACTATGACGTCACGAGTTCATTCCACCTCATACGCCAAAAGACGTTTTTGAGTATGAGACAGCCCCCGAGTATTGAGGATTTCTGATAATTTGCATAGCCAACATCTTTCAAATTCTCTGAAAACTTTTTTTTTTATTCACAAAATTCAGGAGTTCCCAGACATTTTGGGGATCGCCAAAGTTAAGATGACGAAAACACTCGTGCTTCGACGCCTTCGAACGGATGGTTGAAATTAAACAACACAATGTTTTCCATCAATATAAAGATGTGACATCTTTTGGAAACACGCAGCATCCTCCGGTGCCGACAAAGGAAGAACCAGAGAATGGGACCAATCTCTACACTTCCAGGAGAAACAGTTTGCAGGCCCTTTTGGTTTGGCAGGAAGTTCCCACAGGGAATTCTGTGGCTTTAAGGTTAGGGAAGACGAACTAGGTTCCATATTTTTGCAGTTTTTAGGTTTTTTTTACCAAAATAAATTAAATATGGTTCCAATAGAAACGTTTAAATGCTTCCAATGATGTGGAGGTTAGTGTTCGAATCACGGTCAGATTCACCAAAGGTGGTTTTTCCTAAATGGTTGTCCACTCTACCGTAATTGTTATATATGCATACAGCCTAAATAAGTAGTGAGACGCGATGACAAAAAAAAGTTTCTGTTCAAACGTTCCTATTTAACATTTAAAGAGCTAGCCTGATATATTAATGTTTGTTCGCCACCATTAGGGTGACATTTTATATAATGACTGAATTGGATCAAAGTTTGCTATCCTATTTTATGATAAAAAAAAAGGATGATGTCTTATTTTAGAAATTAAAATTTCTAATGTTTTATAGTTTTATTTTATTTTAAGTGGATAAACAGTTTTTTGCTAGATATTTCACACGTTGTAGATTTTAATTTAAAATCTCTACTATTACGTCATATACATGACAATTCCCGACACGTGCGATTTAGAACACGGATTAAGATTTCATCGACTCTACCTAAACGGGTCCTCGTCAGGAAAGAAAGTGAAGTAGATGCGTAACCTGAAGGGGTATATCAAGCGACATTTCCTTTTCGAAGCTTGCTAGAAAAAAAAAAGTGTAGTCATCCAGGTGCGTCTCTGTTGACTTTGTCTTTTTAATCAGAGACGTAAAAAGATGTCGCCATACCTTGACACTTAACAACATAAAACAAATAAATCTTACTACCCACTCTCATTTATTACGTCGTGATTTTTAATACAAATGCGAATAATAAATTATTGGGATGTATAATTCCATATCATTACACCTATGCTCATAAAAAATATTCAAAAACTGTTCAGACCCACAAAAAAAGAATTAAAATAAAGTATATACAAAAGCAATGTTTTATTTGAGCCCCCCCCCAAAATTTGTTTAAAATGCAAAAGTACCAGCCTTGGCTCACGCTAGGGATTGCGAGTCAAGGGCGGTATTTTTGCAGTTTATATGGCAAGATTTTTTTTTCCGGCAAAATAAATAAAATATATCTCCAAAAGAAACAAAGTTTAATTTTCTACATATAGTTAGTTATCTGAACAATAATTTGTCAAGGGTCTCCAAGAATTTTATGATAGCTTTTATCTATATTTAAAAAGATTCTCGTCAAATGACGCTATGTTCATGACAAATATTCAAGAACTGTTTGGAAATGTAAATTCTATGTTCCTTCCGGAGCGATATTTGATTTGTTGTGCCGGAAAAAAGTATTTGCTATGCAAACTGCAAAAACACTTGTCTTTTCTTGCGTCCCCTTCACTCCACCTTAAAGAGTTACTGATGAGATAAGTTATCTTGGCTTTTGGAACTTTATTTTTGGAAAAAAGAAATAGTTAAATAAAAGTGGTTTTATGTTTTACAGGAAACGATCTTTTAATAAATTACCACAAACACAAGAGTAAAGGTGATGTATTCAAGTGTGTAAGCCTAAAGTTTATTTTATATATTTGAATTATTTATAAACTGTGTATAATTTATACTTGCATGTAGTTGAGGTTAAGTTAGTTGTATTCATATTTTGTACTCAAGATATTCAACTTGATCACAGTTGACGGCGAGGAAGTCAGGGTTCGAATTTTGGCCGGATGTACTGGGTTTAGTTTTATTATATGTGTATGTTCCATTCTTTCAACGCGCTAGTGTGAGTATCTTTACTCCAACCTATCACATTATTAAGTCGTTATTACTGCCAATAATAATAATAATAATAATAATAATAATAATAATAATAATGATGATGATGATGATACGCCAAGAGTAGGCATAAAGTACAAATAAATAGTTCAATTTTCATATAAAGTATCTCATCTTCATGGTGCCAACCAGAAGCATATCAAGTTTATGAAGTTGAGAAAGGGTTTGGGGGGTGGGAGGATTGCAGTACTTATTGTCATTTTGCTGGCACTGACTGTGGGAATGTAGTAGTAATCTGCATGATCCTAAGCAGCAGCGAGTCGTATCAAGTTGACGAGTTTGGGGGTTGTAGTGCTGCTTGCTACCTGGTGTCATTATACTGCCACTGAATGTGGGAATGTAGTAGTAATCTGCATGATGCTAAGCAGCAGCGAGTCGTATCAAGTTGACGAGTTTGTCCTTGTGTTACCGGGGTGCTACTTCATGTTATGTCGCTAAGTGTTTTGTTTTTTTGTGTGTTAAGAGTGCAGGAGTCTGTCCAATTAGCGTCGAGGGTTGACAAGTCACATCCGGGAGAGGGGGGAGGCTGCAACGGGTCCTGCACACTGTCACCTCCAATCTCTTTGGGTGTTGAGGGCGATAACTAAGGAGGTCTGGTTGGCGCGAGATACCATCATGCTCGGAAAGGGACGACGATATAGTTTTTACAATGTGGCCCCCACTAGTGTTACTTTGTACGAGGATTTTTAAGCCCATTGGTTTATTTATTTTTACTTTACTATGTGAGCACTTAGAGAAGAGCTTATAAATCTATGCAGTGCTCAACAAAACCCTTCGCCTCTTTGGTCATCCAGTGGAGTTGTGTCCTAGTCTTTTTCTAAAATGTCAAGTTGAGGATATCGGACAGAATACGGATGGGAATTAAAATACAAATAAAAATCGTGTCTACCTGCCGATTTAAAAAATAAAATCTTACCTATGAACATGTGAAAGGATATCTGGTAACTTATTTAGGACCCACTTTGGTGGCCGAATGCTTTAATTTCTAAGTCGTCATTCTTGCAATGGATTGGACTACCGACCAAAGGGAGATCGGGGTTCGAATCCCGGTCAGCTATACCGAGGATGATTTATTCCTAAACGCTTTTACACTCTCCCTCCACGCAAATGATGGTACACTTCCTCTAAATTCAACCTTCCCCATCTCTAACAAATTAGCGTAGTTCCATATATGGGCGTACAACCCGAACGAGTAGTGAGACGCAGTGATAAAAAAGAACACTTTTCTGGCTGCCTGGTAATGTTCTTCCTGTGAAAATGAGACTCTAATACCGAGTAGCGTAGGACCTACAATGTAATGTGTGGTGGGTACGACACACGTAACGACGTGTGTAAAACATCACGTCCACGATTGTTGACCTTTATTTCATGTTAGTCCCAAGCAAGCAGTACATAGCTTATCACAGACTTGGAAAGGCGATGAGGGTGGGTCTGGAGTGAGGTGGGTTGCATCAGAACAATCCCGAGGAAGGGGGTAGAGTTGTCAGACTGGTGTTACCATAATTAGCAGAGCAGAGTGATTGAAGCGCCAAGGAGGGGGGAAGAGAGACAACTCCCCAGGGTCAAGTTGGGAAGATACTACCCTCCGCCATCCCCTCTCTCCCTTAATGAGGAGGGGAATTTACGGCCCCCCAGGAATGGCCCCTCAAGTCGTGCTAACGACTGCCATGTGCGCCCTCGACACGACGTTGGATAATGTGTACAGGCTTCCCTGAATACTGACATCGCTCTCTGGTGGGGCCAAACTCACAGATTTTATACAATCAGGAATATGTCTATACGTGTTATCTCGACACGGGAGGTAGCCAGAGGCTATAGGGGGGGCACGGGTTTGATTCCAACCACTTCGGGAGTGTAGGGAACGCAAGTTAAGGGCAGTATTTAAGCAGTTTTGATATCAAAACAGTCGACTTCGGTGGTCTTGGAGTAAAGGGCTCACCTCAGAACTCAATGCCCGTGGGTTTCAAGCCCACCAAGGGGTCTACGAATTTTACTTGAGCGATAAAAATCAATAGCACAACTTCCTTCAAGTGGAAGTAAAGCCGCGAGTCTCGTGTCGATTGTGGCATGAAAAATAGCCATGGAAAGTATGTGAAAATAACTTCCCCGGCGAAATTGGTGAGCCCTTTCGCTCTCACTCATATAAATTCTCGTGTGCTGATATAATCAGTCGGTTCAGAAAGTGCACGTTAAATCTCAAATAAATAAATAAATACATGATTTGATAAAAATAAATCGAATAATCCTCCAGTAGAAACATAAGAGTTTCATTTTCTTCACATGATGACCTTAAAAGTTTATGAATATATATCAAGGGTGTCCTGGAATTTTATGACAACTTTTATATTCATTAAAAAGTTGATCATTTAATGCCAAAATTCTCATTACAGATTCTCAACAACTAGTGAAGTCACCATATGTGTAGAAAATTAAGCTCTTTGTTTTACTGGAGCAATAGTTGATTTATTTGGGGGGGGAAAAATATTCTATAAGCACTTGGTAGACATTGCACTTAACTCGTGTAACGTACATCCCCACATTGATGCAGTTTATTTTCCCGACGCATCTTACTACCCTTCCGTTTTAATTAAAATATTTACACTAATGAGGTAGTGGGGTAGTGACGAGGAAGTTGGAATTTAAAGGGAATTTCCCCGTATTTTCGTGGAGGAAGTGAGGAACCATTTAGGTAAAAAAAAGTTATATAACCTACACTAATCAGGGACTCAAAACCCGACCACCCTGTCACCAACAAATTAAAACTAGACGAGCCTGCATATTTAGTACACGCGTCCACCGATGCGGTGATCTGAAGAAATTCCACTTTGTCTTTCCTGTAACAATGGGCGCGATGAAAAGACGTCAACCACTTTAGAGGCCGAATGAACTAATGAGGCATCTCTCTCTCGTGTTATACTCGACCTGATGATGGTGGGGATATCGGGGTTCGAATCCTCGTCTGGTCTACCGAAGGTGGTTTTCCTTAAATGGGTTACAACTCTCCTTCCACACAAATAAGGATGTATTTAGTCGAAATTGCTTCCTTCCTCATCCCTAACCTCTTAGTGTAAATATGGGGCTAGCCCGGACGGATAAGAATAATAATAATAATAATAATATTTAGCCCCGCGTATTACTACCCGTTCGGTTTATACGCTTAAATACTAATTACTCTAATGGATTAGGAATTGGGAGGGTTGAATTTAGAGGAAGTGAACCCGCATTTGCGTGGAGGGAGAGTGGAAAACAATTTAGGAAAAACCACCCCCAGTTCACCCGACCGAGATTCGAACCTCGATCTCCCCGTCCTCGGCGGTCGAGCTCAACACCGGACGGATAAGGCTGGTGCACATAAAGTGTAGGTGGAAGAATAAATATTTACTAGCTGTGAATCAAAGTCAAATTTGATTTATACAGAGTACCCAATTTGGTAGTTTTTAAGAGTCAAAAATTGTCCAATAATATAAATGATAAATGTGTATTAAATGAGTATAAGCAAACAAAGGATAATAATATATTTTACTTTATTGACAATACATTTTTATTTTTACTAAAAAAAAAAGACAAACACAAACAAAAAAAACCACCCTGTGAACCTATGTTACAACCTTTTCCCCTTAAAAAATATCGCCACTAACATTTTTAAGAGCAAACCTAATGACAGCCCAAACAAAATGCGGGAGTCCTGTAGAGAAGGAGTCGCCAGGACATCAAGATATTACGCGTCCTGCAGACATTTCCTGACAGTGATACATCTGTTTCGGAAACTCGTGTACTCTGGTAGAACCGAATGAATGGAGAAAGAAAGAAAGGGCGGGAGGAGGGTGTGTGTGTGTGTGTTTAAGGGTCGTGGAAAACAACACACACACATATATAACATATAAGCACACCCCTCTCCCTCTACTTCTTCTACAAGAAAATAAATCTTGGTGGTAGTAAAGAGGGTAGATCGCTTCCAACCCAACCTAGACCCCGCATACCTGGTGGCGCCTCCACGCCCAGCCGACGCCAATTAACTCCACAGGGGGAGAGGGTGGGTGGTTTGGGTCTGTTTTTTTGCCCCTGCGGGTGACTACGAGTTGCGTGCTTAGGAGGATAAGGAGGGAAAGGGTGTGTGGGTGGTAGAAAATGACCAGCAAACGACGTTCAACTGTCACATTTGCTATGATGGACACATGGTCAGTGGACTTTCCCACAAACCATGTGTAAAAAATAGGTAAACCAAAAAAAACAACAAAATATCTTTCCAGCCAAACTTAAGGTGGGAGTGTAGGAAACACAATTTAAGGCCAGTATTTTTGCAGTTTAATAAAGCAAAATTTTGTTGGCCAAAATGCACGAAATATTGCTTGAGTAGAAATTATAGTTTAGTTTTATTCACATGGTGATGTCAACAATTCTTGAAAATATGTCCAAAATGTTCTGGAATTTAATGACAACTTTTTCTATTAATTTAAAAAGATTCTCATCTACGCTCATAACAAATATTAAAAAAGTGTTGGTATCACCGTCTGAAGAAAATTAATCTCTACATTTCTATAAAAGCAATATTTTATTTGTTTTAATGAAAACAAATTCACTATTTAAAAAAAAGCGAAAACATTGGCCTTTCTCCGTCCCCTACACTCCTACCTAGAGTAAGATAGTGAAACCGGCAGGGTTGGCTGCGTGGATCAAGTAGTAGAGTCTGACTCTAGAGGACAGTATTCTATCCTTACCAGTTGTAACAGGGGTGGTTTCCCAACATTTATTTATAATCCAATTTTTATAGAAAGAGCCTTTATTGAAAATAATTTATTTTTTTTGCTGCCAAAATTGATTTTTACTATTTTATTAGCGTTATTCTATTGATATTGATAAAGGTATTTATATATGTATAAAAAGCGACTTGTAGATACCATTACATATATATATATGCGAAAGTAGATCTAGTAACTTTTTTAGCTGCAGATATTGTTTATATGAAAATTGGACTGTATATAATCCAACCTATAAGCGAGTACAATATATATTATTAAAATACCCTTTCCCTAACCTGTTCCTCAGAAATATGGTAAAACTGCCATTTCCCACGGGAAGGGCATTTATGAAGCTTCAAAACCACAAAAAAAAACTTTTCTTAGAATGTTCTGTTTTGACCCCATTAAAAGTTGACTTTATTTGTTCGCGGAAAACTAGAGCTATGTTTTAAACAATAATTTGATTTAATATCAAAACTGAGAAATTTCATGTGAAACGCTGTTGAAAACATTTTTTCTTATATATATATATATGTTTTATAACTAAGTGTATATACATAATATATATACTAAGTTATAAAACTTAAAAAGTAAGGTTTTTAATCCTATATATTATAGAAGCATAGTGATAAGTTTTCTCTTCCATTTTGGCCTGGATATTTTAAAATTTAGAACCACTAAGCCCTGACGGTGGACACGCGGTATAAACATCAAACTCTTTTTGTCTGATTTGAAGGAGAGATCGGAGTTTGAATCCCAACAGGATGGATTGAGGTTTTATTTCCTAAATGGTTCCTCCCTCTACACCTGAGCTAAATTCGAGTGCATTTCCTATCCATTCAACCCCCCTCATCCCTAGCCAATTAACGTAATACAGATGCGTATAGCCCAAACGGGTAGTGAGTGGTTACGGGTTCGACCCCCGGCGCCTCCAGATGTTATCTCAAGCAGTAAGTCATGAACAGGGTCAACTCACCCTCGTGGGGACAAATGAGGGACTACTTGAATAAATAATTAGAGGTTCCAGTTTGGAGGGTTCATTTTAATGACCACACGACTCCTATCCGCAGAAGATGATACTTTCTTCGCCAAAATGCGTCGGTTGTTCGGTAAATATGGCTCGATTGCGGACTGACACAATGGAGTTTTTTTTATAACTCGAACGGGTAGTAAGATGAGGTAAAAAAAACCTTAAATAATGCGGGATTTTAAGATAAGGGGACTTATAGGCTGGTTCAAGAGATCCGGCAGGTGGCTTCCTTAAATTAGTTCACTGTGTAGCTATCAAATATATTATGTTAATTATTGAGGGTTGGACGCAATAAATAAGAACCCGACTACGATTAAAAATAAGTTTTGATAAATATCGGTTTTACACACCTCCGTGAAAATAAAGGCACAATCCCCCTTAATTTTTTTGGCCGAGGATGTATTTAATGTAAATCAATACGTCAATAGTCAATAATGCTGGGTCCAATCTTTATAAGAAGAACCTTATCTGACAGCTAGAAAATGTACTAGATCTACTTTCACGTGATTATACGTGAGTTTATGTGATCCTCATCTGTTACTTTCGATAGATATTATCAATATCTATAAAATAACACTTGTATACAATATTAAAATATTATCACTTTTGGCTGCAAGAAAAGAAAGTTTGTATTTTATAAAAAGTCCTTATTATTAAAATTGGATTGTACATATATATTTGGTACTTGTAAGAAAACATTTCACTTAAAATCCACTGTAATTTTATGACTTCATAAGGAAACATTAAATCGCGTTTAGCGTTTGAAGCGAACGTTACATACGATTTAACTTTTAACAGTAGAAGTATGCCATGCCCTTTTTTTTTTTTTACACAGACATTATTTTGCAAAGAGAATGCATAATGAAACTAGTAATAAACTTAGTCAAAGGGCTACGCCTGATATGCGGCTACGTGTATATCGAGCGATTCAAGATCAACAAAGGGGAGGATAAAAGGGGTGAGGGGAGCAGAGAGAGAGAGGCTAAAATGAAATATATCGCCCATCCAATCAAACGGTTCTGTTTACTGGAAGATGGTTACTTACAACGGTAGTTATAATACCAACAATGAGTAATATACATGTTTTAGTAAAGAGATAAAAACATTTTAAAATAAAATAAATATATGACTCCATTAAAAATAAATATTACTTCAAACCTCTTTCAAAGCAAAACATTTTACGATACCGCTTTCTCACTGGAGCATACCAAAGTTCATAAAAGTAGAACAACTAAATAGCGAAATAAAAGCTAATGCCGAAAGGGGGAGGAAAAAAAAAAGTTTGTCTGGCTAACCAATCCGTTCCACGACGGCGCCAAGATACCTCCTACCGATTCCTAGTATCCTACTACGACAGCCTTCGTAAAGCCTAGCCCAAAAGACCGACGGCGACGCAGGCCAAACTGGCTCGTAGATGGCTATCGCCACAGTTCACCCCTGCACTCACCTGTTGATGAACAACAAGGGGTAGTTTTATCTATTTCCAAGCTCCTCAAAAGAGTACCTCAGTCTGTCGCCAAGAGGATTATAAAACCTCCCAACTCCAAAACTTGGTTTACCTTACTTCCTTCCAAACTGATTGGCCCCGCCTGTCTGTCTCCAGAGATGGTAAATGCGGAAGAAAACAACCGTTCGATTTCTATCACTGCTTCGGGCGTTTTATGGTAGGTTGGAAGACAAAGCAAGAAGAGGCCAGTGTTTTTGCAGTTTTCATAGCAAATAACTTTTTACAGCAAACTAAATCAAATATTGCTCCAGTAAAAAACTTATACTTTAATTCTATTCACATGGTAATATCAACAGTTGTTAAATATATTATGTCGTGAGCATAGCGGCATTAGATGACTTTTTTAAATGAAGAGAAAAAGTTGTCATTAAATTCCAGGTGACAGATATT
>CABFWB010000256.1:209458-226614 GCA_902151455.1 Timema bartmani
AAAACAAAGTTTGGAAACACAAAAGGTTTCTAAAGATATTGAAAGTACCTTGAAATAGATAATTCAATACTATTCACACGCGTGAAATATTTTGTGTAGTGTGTGTGTGTATGTGTGTGTGTGTGTGTGTGTGTGTGTGTATATATATATCTAGGCTATACATACACACATGATATATATATATGTATACATGAGATATGTGTATATTTCACACACACACAAAAGGAAAGTCATATTTATGTTTCCAGCCCAATTATTTTCAATGACTTGATATTAAATTTAGGTAAATGAGGGTTGGTTTATTAGAAATACGTGCACCAGAAATCAATTATAGAAGTAATTGCAATTCTAATTGTGTAAAATCACATTTAGGCTCACCATGCCAGGATTCAAACCCTTCCTAGTCCCCCAACACTAATACGGAGCTAATTAATAGTTGTAAGAAAAATAATAATGGTATATCTCAAACGTAGGGTTAAAATCTTTTCTCGTAAACTAGAATCATAAAACGTAAAAAAAAAATTAAAAAAACTTGGTGGCGACAAAATATCCTTTTTTTGTTGTTGTTGTTGAAAACTTATTTTGGTTAAAAACATCACATTTGTGATTTTAAAGGTCCATTATTTCTACTTCCGGTAGACCTTAAGAAAAATAAGACACTTTCCTCTTAAAAAGAAACAGGTTGTGACGAACTAAATTTAACCCCAGTATATGGACTTTAAAAAAAACCTTAATTTTTATGGAACAAACAACCCAGCATTCGAAGAATTTAGGACTGAACGTGTCCTTGGCAACGAACTTATTATTATTATTATTATTATTATTGGCACCGCGCCTTACTAACCTTTCGGGCTATACGCACTTACGCTAATCTGTAATGGTAGGGTGATTGTGAGATGAAATGGAGGACCTACAGTTTAACGTGGAATCCGAACTACGGTGGAGGCCTGGCACTCCACACATTCACAAGTTGTGATTAATACACGTTTTGTCAGAGGTGTAGAAAGGGTTTGACAATCAGATAAATCTGTACCGGGACCGAGGATTTAACCCCTTACCCCCAGCACAGAAGTCTGTCACCTGTCACCAATTTGACTAAGCTAATAAGGTACAGTCGAACCTGGTCAATTCGAAGCTGAAGGGACCACTATAAAAATTAGAATGACCCAAAAATTCGAATTAGCTAAGTTATTGTTTGGTCTAGAAAAATAACTTCAAACATCGATTCAGTTAAGTAAAATACAGTAGTGTATACGTATCTTTTTATTCTTAGATTTTCCATAGCAATATGTACAGTACAAAATACTGTATTTACAATTTTTTTTAAAAGCTAGAAATTCTTGATTGTTTTTTGGAGTTAATATTCTGAGTTGGAGTAAGATCTTTTAGTTTATTTAGCACCTGTAGAATAGATGGGCTTAAATTACGTTGTCCCTCGACAAACCGTCTCAATTATTCGATGTGGTCAATGGACTGTGTAGCTGTTGTGATCAGCTTCCCTGCAAGTTCCGTCTGTTCTCATTCGTCATCTGAAAATGCACTGTTGTTATTTCTACTGTTCAAAACATCTGCCAAAATGTCTGCATCTCTTAAGTTCTCGTACAAGTTCAGGCTGTTTTTCTTCATCTTCGAGGCAATTTTACTTCGAATTAAACAAAATAAGTTCGAATTACATGTGATTGTTAACATTGTTATAAACTCAAATAGACGTTTCAAAGGACCAAGGGAAAAGTTCAAACTAAACATGAATTCGAATTATATACGTTCGAATTATCCAAGTTCTACTGTAGCAGTAGCTTTAAATATAAATATATACATTTAAAGGTAATATTGTGGTGCCCAGTTAGAGATCAAACCCTGGCCTCTCAAACTATACCAGCATCAAACTATGAGCGAATAATGAGCATCGGACGATTTGCGGATAGCTCAGCGGCACGCTAAAACCAAGGGATCCAGGTTCGGTTAACGTGACCAGGTGTGATTTTTAAAATTACGAATATAATACTGGATTCGGCTACATCCGTAACTAAGGCGGGGTTGTAGGAAAGGCGAGAAAGGGTCAGTTTTTTTTGTGCAGTTTTTATAGCAAAACTTTTTTTTTGCCAAAGTAAATAAAAAAAATGCCCTAGTAGAAACTTGAGAGTTTAATTTTCTTCACATTGTAATATCAACAGTAATTGTTGAATATATGTAGTGTGTCCTGGAATTTAACGACGCTATGCTTATGACAAATATTTAAGAACTGTTGAGGCCACCATCTGAAGAAAATTAAATTCTTACGTTTCTATTTGAGTAAAATTTTATTTATTCTGACCAAAAAAGTTTTGCTATATAGATTTAAAAAAAATAGCATTCTCTATTTCCCTACCTTAAAATATAATTTCCATATTCTAAGTAAGCTTCGCTAGCTAGTCTTGTGCAACTGAATTGTACAATTGTTTGCTTCCCTCTACATTAGCGGTTCCCAAACTGTGGTTCACGAACCCCCTGGGGGTTCGCAAAATCTTCCAGGGGGTTTGCCCAAATATTTCTTTAATGGTGTATTTTTTTAGCACTTTTTGAGGAAGAACTCTTAAAAGATTGTTTGAAATTAAACACGAAGTTTTCGTTTTTCTTACCAACCACCCCTTTCACAAAGCAAAGTGCATGGAAGATCAAACGTGGTTCAAGGCTTTGGCCAGTTGGTAGACATTTTCTCAAAAACGTACAGTTTAAACCTCTCTTTTCAAGGGTCAAATATTAACGTTTTTACTGTTCAAGAACGTATCTAGTCGTTCATAATAAATAAGTTTTGGGAAACATGTTTAATTAGCAATTAAACGAACTGCTTTGATACCCTTCACAACTTCATGGTAGAAAATCAGGTTTCTTTGGACCCTATGTGAAGAACGTGGTTTTAGAACACTTCAAGGGACTTGGAAAAACCTTCAACCATGTCCAATAATAACAATTGGATTCGCAATCTTCTGGAAGAGACAGCAGTTTCGAAATCCTCCACATTAAGCGTGAGTAGGAAAGAGCAGCTCCTTGAAATTTCCACTGATTTTGAATTAAAGAAAGGATATATAAATCATTGTCATTAATTGGTTTCTGGTTAAGTTTAAAGGAGTTCTCATTGTTCTAGAATAAAGCTATTACAGCTTTGTTACCATTTTCTTCTACATATTTGAGCGAGAAACTTTTTTATATGCCTATTTAAAAAATAAATACAGAAACAAGCTCAATGATGAAAGTGACTTGAGACTTTATTTATCGTCTGTGGTTCCTGACTTTAAAGCTTTGTGTCATCCAAAGCGAGAGCATCCTTCTCACTAAGTCACGTGAAGAGGTGAGTAGCTGTTAAAACTTGTTAACAATTTTGAATCTTAACTCGGCATAGAATTTTGTGATTAAAGGAGGGTATTTCAGTTATGTAAATGCAGAAATTTTCTGTACCACTTTAAAAAACATTTTAAATGTGATAATATTGTGAGAGTAAAGATAAGAAAATGTTACTATGGTACTTTGCTTATTTAATTTCAGTTTTAATTTTTTAAACAAATTTATAATTATTTGAACTTGTAATTAAGTAGTTTCAATATTATTTTAATGTATTTGGTGGGGTATCCGAAAGTACCTACCGAGCTATAGTAGGTTAATTTGAAGAAATTAACATTTTGATTACAATTAATAGCTGAATTTCATAAAAATTAGGTATAAAATTAAATGAGTGGCTATGGATATTTACCAGGGGGTTCGTGCAGCTCAGATGTTTGTGAAAGGGGTTCGCGAGTCGAGAAAGTTTGGGAACCACTGCTCTACATTATCAAACACCTAATGTGCCAGTAGGAGCATGTTAATAATTTTTTTTTAATCCCGTTTTCTATCATTTTGTTGTTTATTTACCAGGAAGGTTAAACTAAGTTTTCGCTAGGGATTGCGTCATCAACAACCAATCTATCGCGGGCAACGTAGATGACCCCTGATTGTTCTATGAGCAGGCAATCATCCATGCAGACGTGTTTAGCGTGCGAGTATTATTTCAGAAGGTGGAAGACCGTTGCGTTATTTTACAGAGGTGTATTTTAAAACAATAGGATGGGAATAACCGAACTTTCTATCGGAACCGGATAAGTGTGGTCAGTCATAAAAAAATATTATAACATTAATAATCAAAATTCAAGAGATCAATGAAATAGTAAATTTTGTATACCGAGTTTATATTTGTTATTAAACGTTACCTATTTTAATTATATATTTTCGTAGACTAGACTTCCGATGACGAAGATATCGTGGTTCGAATCTTTGTCGGGTGTACTGAAGGTGGTTTTCCTAAATGATTTTCTACTCTCCCTCCACGAAGATGTGGGTACACATCCTCTAAATATAACCGTCATAATCCCTAAAACTATCAGTGTAATTAGTACATAAGCGTATAATCCGAAAGGGTAGTAAGACGCGCTGCTTGAAAAATAATTATTTTACTATTTAATGTAAAAATAAATTTATCATTAAGTTCAACGGATTACGTTTAATGGATTAATCTAAAGAAGGTGACCTGGCAGTCTGTGGGTCAGGTGTCAGGCTTCTGTGCTGGGAGTCCGGGGTTCAATCCTCGGTCCCGGCACAGATTTATCTGATTGCCAAACCCTTCCTTCACCTCTGACAAGACGTGTATTAATCACAACTTGTGAATGTGAGGAATGCCAGGCCTTCACCGTGGTTCGGATTCCACGTTAAACTGTAGGTCCTCCATTTCATCTCACAATCACCCTACCATTACACATTAGCGTAAGTGCGTGTAACCCGAACGGGTAGTAAGACGCGGTGCTAGTAATAATAATAATAATAATAATAATAATAATAATAATAATATAAAGAGCAAGGATAATAAAGGATTATTTTCATCACCATGTCCTACTCCCGATTCGGGTTATGCATCTATGTACTATTCACGCTAATGAGTTAGTGATAAGGAAGGTTGAATTTAGAGGAAGCGTACCCGCAAATGCATGGAGAGAGGATGGGAATACATTTAGGATAAACCACCCTTAATGCACCTCAACAGGATCGAACCACGATCTCCCGGTCAGCAACAGTCTAGTCTATTGCAAGAATAACGCCGTAGACCATGCGGCCACCGAAGCGTGTTCATGATGAAGGTTGTTTAAGAGGAAGTACACCCGCATCTAAGTCGAGAGGTGTGTGTGTGTGTGTGTGTGTGTGTGTGTGTGAAAAGAGCCATATAATAAATCACCCTGCCAAGATTCGAATCTCGACACTCTTTCAGTTAGTAAATTGTGAGCCAGACACCTTAGATCGCGTAATAACATATACAAGTGTATGTGGATAGTAAAAGTAAGTAGATCCTACAAGATGTATGACCCACAAAGGTCAATGAAGGGAATGTTTCCAAAAAGCGAGCACCTGCACACTTTGTTTTATGAACAACGATAGAGGCCAAAAGGCCCTTCTGACCACACACATTACCAAAAGTTATTTAGACAAGGTGGGATGCACATAAAGTGATCCGAAAATCCTTGAAATATATATATAAAAAAAAATTATTTTTTTTGCGGGCTTAGGAAGGAGGGTAAGAGGGGGGTAATAAAACCCAACAGGTAGCCTTATTTTATGACGCATGCGCATAGAATGACGGTCTTGATTTTTTTTGCGGGCTTAGGAAGGAGGGGAAGAGGGGGGTAATAAAACCCAACAGGTAGCCTTATTTTATGACGCATGCGCATAGAACGACGGTCTTGACCTCATCTAGGACTATATAGCCGACAGAGGCATACGGGCCGATGGCATCTTATCCATAGAGGTTTGTGAACTTTGTGAAATATCAGGGAGGACCACACTTTAGGTGAGGAGACAGAGAACGCGGGGAGAAAGACAGTGTTTTTGTGCTGTTTTTAGAGCAAAACATTTTTTCTTTGTCAAAATAAATCAAATATTGCTCCAGTACAAACATAGAATTTAATTTGATTCACATGTTGATATCAACAGTTCTTGAATATCTGTCAAGGGTGTCCTGGAATTTAATGACAAACTTTTTCTCTTCACTTGGAAAGTTTCTCATCTAATGCCGTTTTGCTTATGACAGATATACAACAACCGTTGATAATCATCACGTGAATAAAATTAAACTCTTTATGTTCGTACTGAAGCAATTTTTATTTATCTTGACTAAAAAGAGTTTTTTTATATAAAAACTGCAAAAACACTGGCCTTCTCTCACGTGACCTACTTCACTATAAACGCCCTAAAGTTATGCTCGATTAATCGAGATGTAGATTATCGATGGTCCGTGGGAAGAAACTCCCATTTAGTCCCTCCTTAAGAGTGATTTGACGGCATAACTCTCTAAAGATTTTTTTAGGTTTCTATTATTTTATTTAATCTGTGTCTAATAATCCTTTTATTTTTTTTCTATCTGTTATATTTCTCGAAGTGTGACAGCCCGCCACTTTTTTGATATAGTTAAAATAAAGTTAAAAAAATTTTCTTGGTATTATTAGGGAAATTCAATACCTAGCCCATTTAAAAGATACATAATACAGCCTATAGTATAATGAATATATATATATATATAATATATATATGGGTACGGCGTGATAAGGTATGTATGTTATATATATATGTGTATATATAGGCTACAGTACCTATATGTTAGAGAGAGAGAGTTGACATTATGGTAAATCCATCGTTTAAATTTAGTCTTAAGAAACTATTTCGGTTTAGAAATTATTAAAATTAAAAAAAAAAATTAAATACTAAAATGGCTTTAAAGGCTTTGTATGAAATCACAAATTCCCCGGTAAAAAAATTCAAAAATATTTTCCTCCTTTAGTCAAATGTATCTTTTTAAAAACAGCTTGCATTTTTTTTAATGCATTTAACATGCTCTTTCTGAACAGATTGATTATATCAGAACATGACTTATAAACTAACTTAGACCCATGACAGACACAACAACCAGTCCCCAGACTGTGAAATGGAAAAACTCAATTTCACCAATGATAAATTTATCGGCCATGAAGTGAAACCTGGACTCTTAGCTCAGTAGCCAAACACTCTACCAACTGAGCTAAATGTCAGACCACTTAACATTTTTTCCCCTCTCTCTGTTTAGTAAAATATAAAATTATATATATATATATTATTTAAATAAAAATCATTGGTATTAAAAAGGACAGATTTTCGGCCAGATTAACTTATTGAAGTCTAGGTTAAGTTGGTGTGATAAACATTATAGTCAAATTTTGGGGAAATAATAAAAAAAGCTATACATTCAAATAAATTACTTTTTCCTATACGTATTAATATGTGTTTTTATAAAGTTCAAAATGTTTAAAAAAATATATTGGGCCATAGTGTAATCAATCAAGGTAAGACTGAAATGTAGCATGGTAGTTTTCCTTATACTGTAGCTTAAAGATAGGGCAGGGGTTCCCAACTGGTGGCCCACGATGCCTTTTTTATTTGGCGGCCCACGTAGTTTCTTGGTAAAGTAATATACTATGGTAAAAATTGATGTTTTTGGCCGAGAAATGGTAAGTTTTGACATGTGGGGGGGAAAAAAATCCATGAAAGCTCCAAATGATGTTCATGTTTAATTTCTTCCTTGCATTATAGGGACGTATCAAATCTAGTATATTCTAATAGGAAAATTCTTTTAGTATGTAATTAAACACGTTTAAATTACCACATATTATTTCACAGTCCCAATTAAATACCTGTTCTCGTTTTTTAATAACTTTACAAAAATTAACCGATTATGACTCTTGGATTCAAGTGTGGATCTCAGGGACTTTTTAAGTTGGAAACCCTCTAAGAAAGGGCCATGGTATAGTAAGTCAAGGTAATACTGCTCCCTTTACGAGTAAAGAGAGTGTACCTCTGGATTCCAAAGAAAGTTTCATACACTTGATTTAACCCAAAGCTGTGAGAACATCAACCTATACTGTGAAAGTCATTAAACTCACCGCCGTGAGAAAAACAGTACGACTACGTTACCAACAATAAAATAAAATATAATTAAACAATAGAAAAGCATAGTTAAATGTATCTTCAGGTGTGTAAAAGTTGTATGATTAATGTATCATGTCTAGTATTTGTATCTCCCCCCCCCTCCCTTCAAAAGTTTATTACTCGTTATAATTCAACAAGACGACTATCGGGTACATTTATTATACTCATATGTAATAATAATAATAATAATAATAATAATAATAATAATAATAATAATAATAATAATAATTTTCGAAAATAGATGCTTTATTAGCTGAAAATAATTTCTCCTTCGTTGCCATATAGTTATTTTTTTATCACCGCGTCCTACTACCCGTCCGGCTAATACACTTGTGTACTAATTACGCTAATGTGTTATGGATGAGTAAGGTTGAATTAAGAGCAAGTATGCCCGCATTTTCGTGTAGGTACAGTGGAAAACTATTTAGGGAAAATCACTCCTAAGCACACCCGACCAGGATTCTAACCCCCGTCTCCCCATCATTAGAAGGCCAGTCTATTGTGAGAGTGACGACTTATACCATATAATCACCGCAGAGGTTGTCAATGAGTATTACCAGCTGGATATCAGTTATTATGTGAACTTTTGATTTGATGGCAACCGCCCAAATGGTTAAAAAAATAATCTCTCATTTTGTTATTTATTTTAGGGAGGCTATTTAACGTGCACTTTCTGAACTGACTGATTATATCAGCACACGACTTATATATTAACTTATATATAGAACTGGCACAACATCCAACCCCCGGCTATTAATTCATGATTATGAAAGGGGAAACCAACATTTCATCAACTAATAACTTTGTCAGCCATGTCAGGAATAGAACACGGGACCTTAAGGTCTGTAGATAGATACACTACCAACTGAGCTAAGGTGTCGGACATGAATAAGTTAATTTGTCTTCCATCTTACTTTCCGTTCAAGTTTAAACTTTTCGACGAGATTGACTCTTGACACCGCATGTCGCTACCCATTACCAACCCATCTACTCGAGAGTGTTTATATTTGTATTGTTAAGAAAATATCAATACAGGTCTTTGTGCCGCAAAATTTTGGTACGAAGAAACTTTGGGCCAGATTCATAGCCAGACTTAGTGCGCCTCGAAACCAAATACATGACGACACCTACCTAGACTCGAATAAAATGGGCCAGTTATGGCGCACTAAGTCTGACTATGAAACTGATCCTTTAAGAAAAACAAAAATATATTTTTATTGATGCCGGTATTGATAACATTTTAACATATTATTGCTATTTATAGGCGTTATCAAAAGTGTCCATTGCAGATCTCATGACTTTACGTATTAATACATGAAATGGGATCTAGTCGTTTATCTAGGTGTCGATTAGCCTCTTTTTTTTTTCAATTGGACCATAAGAGGATACGCATATAATAACATTTTAATTAGTAATTACATCAAAATGATTCCCTTGAGAGACATTATTTGCATTAAAAATATAAGATAATTAATAGGGGTCACTAAATAAAAAAAAATCCTATCGTATATAATTGTGGTTTTATTTGAAAAACAATTTTAAATATTTCTGTTAGTGAAATAATTAATAATGATAACACATATCGAGTTTCAACATCTTATATTTTTCCTTTTATAATTTAATTGGTAGACTTAATATTAGTCAAAATTTTACACCATCATAATTCTAGAGAGTACAAGTTTATTTCATTGGTGAAACCCGATTCCCAATACAGAGAACGGTTACGTCACAGTTAAAGATCGAATCCCTCAAATCCTAAGGATTCGAGATCAGTAAAATTCTCAAAATAAGTATCTTGAATACGATTATGAAGACGAAGACCTTGTCTTAACATAATTTTAAGCAAATTGGTAGTAAATTGAATTATATAAACCTATGTAGTTAGGAGATTAACAAAATCACAAAAACAAAGGACAAAACTGTATTAATATAATTAGTTTATATAAAAAGTGTTCTCTTGGTGGTTTATGAAATAATATACATGATAGGCAAAATCTTATTTTGTCAGTGGCAACAAGCTTTGAACAATTTTTTTTAATTCGAATTTAAAAATGTATTCTTTAACTAAAATTGTACCTTTTTAAAAGATTAAAGGATACAAATTTAGATTAGAGATTTAAAAAAAAATTAGTTTCGGATTAATTCGACCTATCTTTAGTCACGTGACATGTTGGGAGGATGAGTGTTGACCGGCCTATCAACAGGAAAATTAGTTGTTTTTTTAACATACAATCGTGTTGTGCAGATAATACATATTATTTGATTTTGGGGGTATTTCACGTGCACTTTCTGAACCGAACGATGATAGTAGCACACGACTTACAAACTAGATCTGTTCTAGAACAGACACAATACCAGGTCCTCCGGCCGTTAATTCCTCACTCATTAAACTTTTGGCGTGACAGGGGAAACATCTAACCCTAATAATTGAAGAGCTGAAGATGGCGTTTGTACGTCGAAACATGTAGTCAAGTCAACCTGCCATTTGGCGATACAAGACTTAAGGAGTGGAACTGTAATCAGCTAAGGAACGTTTTAATCAATCTCATATATCAATTTATCTTACTTTAAATTTCACTTCATCCTTTTCAAATGTTTCACATTAATTACTTTAACCTCTTCAGGAATTTTACAAAATAATTTCCCTGTCACTTTTATTATAGTTCTTACTGAGAACTTCATGTAATAATACTAGTTGTTAATAAGTTCATTCACCAAATGATTCAATACATGGTTTTAAATATTAACTTGTAATTTTAACATTAATGCTTATGTTATATATTATGTTACATTTTAATATGTTTAGTGTATTTTACCCTATTCAATTGTATTACTTTTGTTATTACTTCATTTCACTCTAAATATAAAGTTTAAATAATTTAAATTTAACCCTATTCAATTGTTTACTCTTGTTATTACTCCATTTCACTATATATATAATGGTTAAATAATTTTATTATTAATCACAAACATCCCATTCAATTGTGTTCATATAAAATATGACTTAAACTTAATTCTGACAAATATTTTTATCTGTGTCAAGGTTATTACCTTCAATTCATGATATACTTTTCTTATGTCTGTAATTTAATCATTCTTTTTGGTTATCTCTTTATTCTATTAAACCTCTTGAGATTATTTAGACGTTCTTTCAATCATTAACTATTTAACTATCAACAGATTTTATTTTCTAGTAGATAAACATTTATTTTAGATCATTCTCCCGATGGATATTTTCAAATTATAACGCTGTGTCGTGGCACAATCCAATACATCGATACACACGCTTTACATTAACGAGTTATTTCAAATCTCCTCAAAACGGCCAACGAAGCTGTCTGCTAGTTTCTGGCTGTAGAGCGCATGCGTTGTAAAATTCGCATGCGAAATGATTTGAGATGGTTGGTTCTGAGATTTGATTGGTTCTCCTGTGCCGAACATCTCGAGCAGAGCGGACAAAGTAGAGAATAGTTGAACTTCACCAGAACAGCTCGCGCCGATTAAGCATAAAGCTTGTGATTGGCTTAGAGCAAGTCACGTGACCACGTTTCTGTTCTGCGCTAGTTTTTCGGCGAACGTGTGAATCCACAGTGACGCGCACCCTCCAACACATGTCATTCCGTTGCTTCCATAAAAAAAATATTCAAGGGTACACAAACTGTTAACTGCCTCAGAAACACGTGTCAGAACATGACCCCCGCAGACAACAACAAAAAAAGACCTTATCCACTCAATTTCAATTTACTTTACATTTAAAAAAAAACATTCCAAGAAACTCGAAAATTGCTGAAGAAAGGTAAGGGGTCAGTTTTATCAGCATTGTTTTGAATACAAAACTATCCCAAGAAGCCACTTAGTTTTCCGAATAAGAAAAAACAAAACTACCAAGACTATTATCTCAAGCACCATTCATCATCTTTTTCTTACCTCCTTCGTTCTTCGTCTCATCAGCACACTTTCTCTTTCTTCCATATATTTGTTTTAAAACAAGAGAGGCGTTACGACAAGGTATCCAAGTAATAAAAAAAAACCTTGAAAATATTATTCCTTGAATAAAAAATAAAACTAATGAAAATAAATCATGGCGGATGTAACGAAGTAGCTAACCAGTAGCCATGTATAACTACTTTAGAAACACTGTGCTCGCTTAAGCCCACCACTATTTCATGGTAAGTTCATCGAGTTCACACACACACAACACACAGTGCACATACGCCATATTTCATACGAGAGGCAACAATCTACAAGCTTTTTTTTTGTTAAGAGTGGCATCCTATATTTTGTACAGGTTACTCCTCCATTATAATGAAGCTGATAGTCTGAAGAAGCAGACTTGTCAGGTTTGGGAGGAGAAGATATATAAGAGTGAACGGATCGTTATGATATTGACCGCATAGCCAATCCTGTCGAAAAGTAATATTTTTTTAATTACAGAGGTGGTCTGAAACCAGAAGGAGCCCCCCCGTGGGATTGAGATTGGGTTTCAGCACCACCGAGGTAGAGAGCGTTAGATCGTAGGCACTGCCCTACCATGTCTATAATATATCGCGATCGACTCCCGATCAGATATTTCGAGGGGAGACTTATCAGTAGGGCTAGGATTTTTATGATTTTTTTTTTTGGCAAACCTAGAATATTGTTCAAGTGTATACAAATGTGTTTCATAAAAATTTAAGCAAATTTAAGCTAATTTAATTAGCTTTGTTGGGGCATATTTTAGCACATTTCCATGTTTTACGCGATATGGCATATTTTCAGGGTTTTAAGTAGTTTGAAGGCTTTTTTTTTGGTCATATTTGAGTGATTATTTTGCATATTTTGGTATTTTCAATATAAAATAAATTTTCGTATGATTTTCCTTGAAAGCCAGAAGCAAGACCTAGGGAAAAAAAAGGGGGAGAGCTTGTGTTTAGAACATCTGTACACACATCACAGCAAACGGTGGTGCCACCATGGCGGTAAGAATACTTCCACCCCTCCTCTCTGTTTTCTTTTACACGGTATATTTTTTGCTTAAAAACTTTCAGTTTGGCACAGAAACTATAAAAGATCAAATTGTATCTAACGAGTTTTTTTTATCTTGTATAGGACATGTAGAAACAGTCAAACATTTAAATTAGATTTTTTTTTTGTTTCATGCACCTATTATTTTCTTAAATAATTTTGCAAGGAAATAAATAAATAAATGTAAATATTGGTAATTTTTTCGTTTTAAAGGGAATATTTATAGTTTTTTTTGGTCATAAATGCATTTTTATAAAAAAAATTCTAGAAATTGTTAGGGCATAAAAATCACAGCCTTGCTTATCAGAAATAAGATACAGCCTAATTTTCGTAGAAAAAACTTATCCGAAAGCTAGAAAAGTTATCAATTCATTCAACCCGCTTCGGTGGCCGCATATTCTAAGATAGTGGTATTCAACCTTTTTTGTTCGCGTACCCCCCCGATAGAATTTCTCTTCAACTGTGTAGCCTCAATGTTGTTGGTGCATGCTACAAGTTACACATACACTATAATCTATATCTAAAATAATTGCACAGCTCGCATGTGCTAGCCTCCATGTCTCCCGTGGCTAGACCTAAATCTGTCCCTGATGATTCAGTTTATCATGTAATGTAGATATTTAAATTGTACGTAACGAACCCCCTAATATGTATTCACGCCCCCCAGGATGAAACCATTGATCAAAGGCAACGGTCGGCAACCTATGGCCCACCAACTTATTTTATTTGACCCGCAAAAGATTTAACAACTAAACAATCACTATGTTCATAAAAATAGACTAACAACTAATTACTATATGATAAATATAAAGTTGACTTTTATTTTAGATAGGCCCACCATTTTTTTTTTAAATCCCATACGACCCGCAATATCAAAAAGGTTACCGATCCCTGGGCATGCTCGCAATAGACTATACTGCCGATAGCGGGGACATTGAGGTTCGAATCCTGGTCGAATGTATTGAGGGTAATTTTCGTCAATTGGTTTTCTCTTCTACCTCCACGCAAGTTAGGGTACACTTCCTTTAAATTCAACCTTCCTCATCCCTAGCTCATTATCGTGATTAGTGCTTACGCGTATAACCCGAATGGGTAGTAGAACGCGGTTCTAAAAAAAGAGTTTATTTCCTCTCTCTCACTGCCTCCACGCAAAATTCCAGTACAATTTATCAAAATTCTAACTTACTCATCCTCATCTCTAGCGGTAAGAAAAAATGCAACGCGGAACACATATATAGTACAAATTTGGGGGTAAACCCTGTTTGAATAAAACCAGATCGGACTTTTTTTTGTTGTTGTTGGAAGAACACCCAAAACCCGAGTACCCGCCACCATCCGGCTCGGTAGATTAACTACCGGGCGGACCCGTGGAAATATAATATTTCGTTCGAAGGGGGTTTAAAAAAGTGGAAAGAAGGGGGGGGGGTGTCTAGCCTGTCTTTTCTCCGACGTTCTTTATTTGAGGGACTTTGAGAAAAGGGACGACCTCTAGCGCCGTAACTTAGCCAGCTGTAACAAGGAGAATCCGGCTACTGGTCTCCTAGGCTGGTCAACCTGGAAACATAAACTATCTTCGTGACACTTCCCTCCTCCCGGCTCCAGACTCCAGAGCGTACTTGATTGTTATTAACTAGCTAACGCCGTGTTCCAACTCATTATTTAAAAACAAAAAATGGGAAGGCACAGAGCTTGGACTCAAATAACGCCGTGTTCCAACTCATTATTTAAAAAAAGGAAAGCATAGAGCTTGGAATCAACTAAGGTGTGTTCCAACTCATTATTTTATAAAATGGAAGGCATGGAGCTTGGAATCAACTAAGGCATGTTCCAACCAATCATATTTAAACTGGCACAGAACTTGAAATCAACTAAAACCGTGTTCCAACCCATTTAAAATAAGGAAGACACAGATATTGTGATCAACCTAACACTACATTTCAACAAATTGTTTACGAAAGGTAGGAACAAAGAATTAAATTAGCCGCAATTTTGGGCGGAATGGGGCTAGGGAGGGGGATAAATGTATTTATAAATTATTTACAGTCAAATGTAGGCAGTAGCATTCTTTATGGGGCAATTTACTGAATTTATGTTATTATTTAGGGTAAAATACGTCTTATTAACTGCTTTGGTCGACCGTAACTTACATATTTTTAAGAACTAAAGACGTGGACCGAAAGTTAATTGGATAGAGGGCGGGAAAAAAACACAATTTTGATCATAAACTTAAGTAAAGCCACCTAAGTTTCAAATCAGATACCGACCTATAGGATTAAAGTTGACCGCACTATTCGGGATTGCCGAGGATGTAATAAGCCCGTCAAGGCTTATCAACCAAATATATTAGGATAATATAAATGATTAATATTACTCTTGGAATTAATGAAATAGGTAAATGTAAATATTTACTTCTGTATCGATATTTTAGCAATTCCTTTACCCTTCTAACTCTCAACAATAACGTTTAACAAAGGGGCTTATAAAGACTTAATCCATGGGGTAGGGAGATGAGAAGGTTGATTTAGAGGAATTGCATACGCATTAGAATGGAGAGCAGATGTGAAAAAAAAGGGGGGTAAACGTAATTAAATCAAACGTGGAAAAACGACATCCAGATATTCGAAACTTGACCCCTCTGTTAATCGTAAATACAATCTATTGAGAGTGTGACGCACTACAGTAGGTGTCGTTACAAGCAGCGTCAGTTCCTTTAATTGAAATTATTTTATGGTTAAAAAACTATGTCTACCAGTGACGTAACGGCAATTAAATATAGGATTTCACATGTTAGCGTATTTACGTTTCATTTGGCGCGTTATAAAGATTTAATAATGAAACAAAAACCATTAACTATTAAATAATTATAAAAAATAGTCTTACATTGACACAATATAGTTTTTTGATCCTGAAGTAGTTTTTTTGTAAACGTGTTTTTTTTTATTAACTACAACTCAAGATATTTGGTTTACTAACGAAAATGGCCAGTAAGAATCTTCCTGCCAGGGAGTATATTAAAAAAAAATCCGTGGAAGCATATGTCTATCTAGAATAGGAAACAAGAAAAAGGTAGTTTTGAAAAGCAAGTTAATACTGACTTGGCGCGAATAGTAGAGATAGTACGGATACTCTCATCAGCGGAAGAGAGGAAGTGTTATTGGTAGATAAATAAAAGGTCTCGCAGGGTGAACTACTAATTTTCTTTCCTCTCTTTATATTTCGTATATTGGCGTCTACATGCGATAGTGCTTAGTGTCCATATGTGCGTCAGATTTGGTTTGCAAAACTGTTTCGAATTCACTCAAGTAGACAACGTCGTTAACACACACGCACGCACACACACACACACACACACACAAGGGAATTCTGACTAAGCACCTTGATATTAACAAAAAATTACAAAATCAACTATAACCATCTAATTCCATCGGGACATGGCTCCCAGCATGGAAAACTTATAAGGTGGAAAAAAAAATTCAATTCATTATGTATGGATTGAACGGTGACGTTATATCGGTCTGTAATTACTGAGGAAGCAGGAGAGAGGTAGGAGGTGGCGAAACCCGAAAACTAAAATATATGTGTGTAGGACTAGCTGGGCCAACCAATATATCACCCGGAGTACGGGAGGGGGGAGATAGGAATTGAAAATGGGCGAAAAGGGGTGAGGTAAAGAGAAGGTTGATAGGTTCCCAATGTTTTGCTATACCGAAAGCGCAATTGATGAATATGCAAACGAGCTGGCGGGTGGGTGGGTGTGTGTGTGTGTGTGTGTGTGTGTGTGTGTGTGTGTGTGAGTGGCTAGAGACAGCAATTATCCAGTTGGCGATTAAATCAACACCCAGGTTAATCAGCTTGTGAGTGGAGAGAGAAATAGACAGACAGAGCCGAGAAGGAAAGAGGGTGGTGGAGCTGTAGAGTATTATGGACTTACAACCTAGCAAAGGATGGATCAGTATGTTCGGGGGGGTGGGGTAGGGGGGAAGGGGTTACCCTCTCTGAACACCCCCACGGGACAGGGCTGCTGATGCGCTGTTTGCTGGGAGATATACCGGTGAGGGCAGGGGGTGGGTGGGTTGTGCCGGTTTAATTAATATCAATCCATTCCCTCACCCCCTATACCCCCCTAGCAAGAGTGTGTG
>CABFWB010000256.1:256030-266706 GCA_902151455.1 Timema bartmani
AAAAGATTTTCCACTTTCCCTCCACTCTGATGAGTTGATTTTTGTTTTGGTTGCTGGTTTTTTACGTGTTTATCTAATTGCAATATTTTATATGTTTTATGTTCATGTGTATGTTTTCCTCAAATACTTGTCTCCTGTATTTTATTTAACGATAATAATTGATAAATGCAGTGTAATGTTAACTTAAGACATGGATAAATGTAATAGAAGGGTTTCGCCATGTAAATAAAGACAATAATAGTAATAATAATAATAATGAGAATACATCACCTATATTAAATATTTTAAAACTTCCTCATCTCTGATGCATTAGCGTAATTAATATATGAGCGTACACCCCGAACAGTTAGTAAAACGAGCTCACACAAAAAATACACTTGTAGAGCTAATATTATATATAATATTTTTCACTTTGTCTAACTCTCCATCCTGTACGCATTCATTTATATTATTATTAGCACCGCGTCTTACTAACCGTTTGGGTTATACACACTTACTCTAATGTGTAATGGTAGGGTGATTGTGAGATGAAATGGAGGACCTACAATTTAACGTGGGATCCGAACCACGGTGGAGGCCTGGCATTCCACACATTCACAAGTTGTGATTAATACACGTCTTGTCAGAGGTGAAGGAAGGGTTTGGCAATCAGATAAATCTGTGTCGGCACCGAGGATTGAACTCCGGACCCCAGCACAGAAGTCTGACACCTTACCCCTAGACCACCAGGTCACCCATTTATTTATAATTACACTACAGCGGTAAGGATGAGGAAGGAAGTATTTTNATCTGATCAGGAATCGAACCCCGATCTGTCCATCATCAGCAGGCCAGTTTAACACGAGTGTGACGCCTTATACCATTAGGCCACTCAAGCGGGTATGAGGAATATATAATTTGAAAGTTGGTTACACCATTCAAGACGAAAAACAACTATATACGGCCATGAGACTGACATTTAACCTGGGTGACCATCATTGCGGGTTTTATTTATCTCCCCTCCACCCTCGCAAATAAAAAAAAATAAATAACCAGAAGCCCAATATTGATAAAAGTGGACATAAACAATTTTTACACTAACACACGAGAGCGCCTCTGGTTCCCAAAACACAGACCCAAACCTCCCTTGGTTCCTCTCTAGCATGCGCAGCGCGCTTCCATCCTCATATCCTCATCCCCTCCAACAGTAATCTATAGAGAAGGGGGGCGGGCAAGGGGAGTAGGCACCCACAGGCATGGTAATTGCACAAACTTGTTAACGTGGTCGCTATGAAAGGTAAAACATGTCGGGGACTCCTCTCCCCCACCCACCCGAGACTACTTCGTTCGGGGAGTCGCCTAGGGCTATACGGACGACGCTATACAGTCAAGTGGGGTATTTTTGTTAGAATATTTTTTTATTTTTATTTTAACAGGGAGCTAGTTTGCAGTTCACGGAATCTAAACACGGGGTGGAAAAAAAAAAAAAGGTAAATGAAGAGGTTAGAGGGGAAGGGTAGAAACACACAAATAAGTGGTACCAAGGAGGGGCGGGGAAGGAGAGTTCAGACAACAAAAACAAAAAGATCCCATCATACATATGTATTGTGTCCGTGTACACTACATACACAAGTCGAAGGACAATTCAGCGAATGCTGTACGTACTTTTTTTTTTTTGTGTAGGTTATTCCCCCTTCCCAAAACCCATATACCTACTTTTATTTTATTTTTATATATATATATAAAAAAAGCTAGTATTTTGCTGCTTAAATTTTAAATGAAAAGGCTGTATTGTGAAGTGGCTAATGTATGGGAGAAGTATCCCTGTACTGTTAACAATACCGTTCATTTACTACGAACATAAAACACAGAAACATTCATTGTTTTTTTTTCTACCTCCCCTTTTTTAAAAAAAAACAACAACAAAACACACCCCATACAAATTGTCTTTTCACATGTGTAGTATAGATATCATGAGATCTACCGACTTCCTAGTTTGGTGTTAAAGTGTGGCAAAGCTACCTTTGAAATATTAAAATGTAAAAAAAAAAAGGTCCCATATCAGTGGCCGAATGGTCTAACGCGTCACACTCATGTTGAACTAAATTGCAGGTGACGGGGAGATCGGGGTTCGAATTCCGTTCATGGTATTCTAAGAGTAGTTTTCCCCAACATGATTTTTCATTTTGATTTTAGCAGCGCGTCTAGTTACTAACCGTTCGGGTTATAAGCGTACGTACTAATTACTAAGCTAATGTGTGGCAGGCTAGAAAGGCTGAATTTAGAGGAAGAGTAGCCGCATTTGGAAGGAAGGAAAGTGGAAAACTATTTTATAAACAACAGCCCTCAGTAAATCCAATTGGGATTCGCACCCCAATCTTTCTGTCAACGGCAGACCAGTCTATCACGAGAGTGACGACTTAGTCCTGCTGCCCACTGATACGAGTGTCGACCAAGATCGAATGGCGATACCGGGATATTTCTATCTTCCCCAAATTAACAAGTCTTGCTCAAATACCTCTAGCGAAATTTTTGGGAGTGTACGATTATCAATCTTTTGCTTCGCATTCGATATCTTGTAATTGGGTGTACCGAAGGTGGTTTCCCTAAATGTTTTTTTACACTCTCTCTCCACGCCTATTTAGGTATACTTCCTCTAAATTCAACCTTCCTCGTCCCTAACACACTGGCGTTATTATACCCCATCTACTTTAGGAGTATTTTTTTTATGTATTTAACGGGCACTTTCTGAACCGACTGATTATATCAGCACACGATAATTTCTATGAGCAAGAGCTAAAGGTCCTACCAATTTTTTCCGGGAAAGGTATTCAACGTACCTTCCAGGGTTCTTTTACATTCCACAATCGACATGCGACAGCTTTACTTCCCCTCCGAAGGAAGTTGTGCTACGGATTTGTATAGCTTAGGAAAAATATGTTGACCCCGGCTGGGACGAACCCACGAACATCTGATCCTGAGGCGAGCATTTTACCCCAAGAACACCGAGGCCAACTCTACTTCAGGAGTGTAGGTAAGTGAAAGTCATGGAGAAGCCAATTAGGGAACTATTTTTATTTTAAGCGCCACGTCCTACTTACCGTTCGGGTTATACGCCCACGTACTAATTACACTAATGGTTTAGGGATTAGAAAAGTTTAATTGAGAGGAAGTGTATCCGTATTTGCATGGGAGGAGAGTGGAAAACAATTTAGGAAAAACACCCTCAGTGCATCTGACCGGGCCTAAACCCCGATCTCCCCATCTTCGGCAGTCTAGTCCAACAGGAGAGTAGCGCGTTAGACCTGAAGGCCACCGAAGCGGGTCAAGTATTAAAATAATCGTTTGATATCACTTTTCATTGCCAATAGCTATTTCCTAATAGGTTGACACTAGTGACTTTCAGCCAATGTTTGCAATAAAGAAGATTCTGTTAGCTCTCACTTACCAACACTCTTACCGTAGATAGAATATAGTACATACGCGTATAGCCCACTCGGGTAGTAAGACTCGGTAGAAGAAGAAAAAATCATAATATAATAGTCGACCTCGGTGGTGTTGGGTTAAAGTGATCGCCTCGTGGGTTCAAACCCAGCCGTAGTCATCGAATTTTTTCTTGAACGATAAAAAATCTGTAGCACAACTTTCTTCGGAGGGGAGGTTAAGTTGTCGGGTCCATGTCGATGGTGGCATGTAAAAGAACTCTAGAAGGTATGTGAAAATACCTTTCCAGGCAAAATTAGTAGGTCATTTCACGCTCGCTCAGTCGGTTCAAAAAGTGCACGTTAAATACTTCTAATAAATTAAATATAATACATCATTTTTCCTGGCCCATAAGTCCTTCTAGCACAAAACCAAAGCACGCACTTCATTATCACAACCAATAAACAGCTTTGTAGAGCGAAGAGACTTTTGTTGGTGACATTTCCACTCATTACCGCCAGTCTCACTCCCATCATAACAGACGACAGGGGGGGGAAGAGGGGGTAAAAAAAAGTACGATGCTATTAACATGTATCATGATAATTTCAAACGTAGAGAGAGAGGCAGAAGAGGAGGGCGGGGTATAAAAATATACACTCACAACGTTATCCCGCCTTGTAAAAAAGGCGACATCAAGTTGGAGTCAATGTAGGATGTATTCATAAATAAATCAACCCCTACAGAAGGGCTAGAGAAGAGCATGGTATAGGGTGTTGTGGGTACTGGTAAATTTGGCAAAAGCTTTCAATAAAATATGATCAGGTGACAAGAGTATCAGGGTGAAAAAAAAGAGTAACAAGGTTGACAAAAGAATCGGACGGGACCACAGGTGGAAAAAAAATCCACAGATTAAGGTGGGGTGCTAGTGAGCGCCAGTTTAGTGCATTAATTTTGCAGTTTTTATAGCATAAACATTTTTTGGCAGAAATAGATTGAATATTTCTTCTATAGAAACATAGAGTTTAGTTTTCTGCACATGCTAATCTCAAGAGTTCTTGAATATCTCTCATGAGCATAGCGGTATTTGGTGACAAACTTTTTATATGCAGAGAAAAAGTTTGTCACTAAATTTCAGAACACCCTTGACAGATATTAAAGAACTGTTGAGATTAGCATGTGTGAAAAACTAAACTCTATGTTTCTATAGAAGAAAAATTTGATTTATTTTGGCCAAATAAATGTTTATGCTATAAAAAGTTCGAAAATACTGCCCTAAACTCACGCTCACTAGCACCCCATCTTAATACACCTGAACCCGCCCAATATGAAAATGGGAAAACTGCATTATTTAGCATTTAGAATAGACGCTACTTGAAACATGTCTATAGCAGGGGCGATTAGACTGGATTGCCGGTGACGAAGAGATCAGGATTCGAATCCAGGTCGGGTGTGCTAATGGGGCCAGCTTAAGAGGTTTCATGCGCCCTAAAATAGTCTTAAAATTCGCACCTCAGTTATTTTATGCATAATATAAATAAATCACACCCCATGCGTGAAGCAAAATAATATTTGTAGGGTGACCATTTACAAACAAAGAAAATGGCGCTCTCCCTCCTTTATCCCCTTTATTAATCAAT
The DNA here is from genome assembly GCA_902151455.1 of Timema bartmani. Classification (NCBI taxonomy): domain Eukaryota; kingdom Metazoa; phylum Arthropoda; class Insecta; order Phasmatodea; family Timematidae; genus Timema; species Timema bartmani. The sequence continues at coordinate 261,070 of CABFWB010000256.1, forward strand.
GTGTGCAAAAAGATTATCCTTTCTTCCCTTCATTTTATCTTAATATTTTTGGACCGTTTCGATTAAATATCAATGTGATTCATTGATAAAAGGACCCCAAATGTCATAAAACCATTAAAGGAATTATGTTTTTCAAAATAATTATTGTTAAATAATTATATTCATAATATTAGATAAAATATGTACCTATATGTTATTTCTTTATTTATAAATAATTAACTTTTTTTTATATTCAAACAGATTTTTTTTTAGTTGGAATGCGCACCTAGGACTTTTGTGCCCAAGGTGACCACCCATTATCGCTAATAGATGGGCAGGCTCTGAGGGCAATCCCTAAAATATGAAATGGGATGGCATGGTTTAACCAGAATTTATGCTTGCATGTAATATTTACCACGATCATAATTAGACTACTAGTGAATGATTTTTTTTAAATTAGAAACTTTTTCGAGCATGAGAAGTAATTTTCTTAAAAATGTTAATCTGGGGAATATTTTTACGTGGTAGATAATAATGAAAAGAGATTCATAGGATTGTCCAAATAATGTTTTTTTTCTAGGAAAAACTTACCAAGAGGATGCTGATAACTTAGTTTTTAATATTTTATAACAAACTATAATAATCTAAATTTGTACGATTGTGTAGTGCCGTTTATTTTGTAGCTATCAAAAGTGTATTCATAAATTAGTCATCCCATCATCAGCCTTAGTAAATTCGTTATTTTAGGAGCTTTCCTAATTAGGAAGCGGTCACGAGGGGTAACTATGGCCCTCCTTTTGTTGTGTATTTTAATCTTGTTTTAATTTTTATTTTCAAATGTTTTGTTTACTAAACAATATTTTAATAATTTTGAACATTTTTAATGATTTATTTTTTCAAACAAATATTTTTTACAAAATAACTTAGTGTAATTATGAAAAAAAAAATCTCAAAATGTACTTCTTTCGTAGAGCTTACTTTCTTTTTTTCGTTAACTCATGTTTTTTTACGTATTCTTGCAATGTGATTCTAAAACATGTGTTTGGTTTTAAAACATAGAATTATTAAATATTTTAACCCTTTACAGAAGGGTTATGTGACTTAAAAAAACATTCATAGAATGCTATCAACAGAACAAACTTTTATTATAATGAATTTAAAAAAGTTTGTTGCATTATTTAAAAATCAGAATAACAATAAGATTATATTTGTAATATAACCTAATACAAAATAGTATATCTCTGTTTTGCGTTTCAAAACATAAAAGAAAATAAATTGTACCTGTCACCTTTTTCTAACTAAAGCAGCCGCTACAAACTTTTAAAACACATTTCACACGTGAGCTTCTCATCAGTCCCACAAATTTATTTTTGACATAATGGGGAGGCTTGCGAGTCTTGTTTCCTGAATTTGGTGGGAATTTCGCACACCGTTCGCGTCTTCTTGGAACTTCAGAGACTGTTGTTACTCCTGGGAGCTGCGGGCGGAATTTTTGTCTCAAAATTTCCATGATATCATCTTTCAGCTTTCTCGGGAGTCCTGAGTTTTCTAATCAGCATCTCATAATACTGCGCGAGTTATTTTCCAAGTGTTTTCATCATGTGATAAAGGATACTCGCAATCACCAACATTTTCACTATCACCACTATCATAACTTTGTACAGACTCGGTATGTGGATCGCATTCATCACGTATCTCAATATCACCATCTAAAGCACTTCCAATACCGTCTAAGGCTCCTTTTATACAGGAGTATCGTGACGCGCGTTCTCCAGATACACAGGAAACGATGAGTACTTTTATAATCAGCCGCGCGTCATTTGTCGTTACAATATGAAAATTGTGTCGCCCAGACCTAGGGAACGACACGTCAAAAATGACGCAAGACGATCCAAGATATATTATATTCAATGGAGCATTTAATACAGGCGTCAGCTTTTGTGTCGTCGTGTTGGTGCGACTGCAGGGCAACCAACCTGTACGCCACTTGTGTAGGAACCTCAGTGTATCTCATTATCTGCGTACTTCTGTTATTTGTTGTTGGCTATTTATTGTCTACAGATTTATTTTTTTTTGTTCCCGAAATGGCAACATTGTGAGGAAGATAACGTACGGATACATCAAAAGTGGTGGAAAAAAAAGAAAATGGCAACCAAGGGCTTTGTTTTTTTTGTGTGTGTGTTTTTTATTTCCTCGCACCCTTTTTATGTTGCGCGACATATGTTGTTGTATGAAAACAAACGCCCAAGAAGCACGTCACGCTTGTCGCGCGTCAAGAAACGCCTGTATAAAAGGACTCTAAACGGTGTCTTCAAGCCATTATTCATTAATCCCTTTTTCTTTTTGTTTATTCATTACTAAATATAAGCTATAAAGTTAGTATTAAAAAAAACACAAAGATAATGTACACTAACACAAACGGTCGCGCGGGGTCAAGATGACTCAAAAGCCTGTTTTTCTCAACAACTGATTAAAGACAACTGGGCGGTAACCAATAACCATGTCTTTAAGTGGTGGAGAGGAAGTTATTAAGCTACATAAAGGGATGGTCTTCAAACATGTTTGATAGGGAAGGAAGAAAATATCAATAAGGTCGGGTCATGGTGAACCTTTACGACCACTCTCGGGTTAAAATTGTTTGCGATGATTAATCAAACGACTAGAGACTTTTTTTTAATCATTATTTCGGAGACTATTCACTAAGGGCTCAATGACTACAGTAAATTAAGGGATAAAGTAATGTGCAAGTTGTGGCCTAAGACTTATAAATGAAGATGAATAATTTATAGACACCCTGTATACTCACGGTAGTGGTATTTTTGGAACGGCTCTACCTGGTGGCTGTGACCTATAGAAGAGCCCCCCAATAAACCAAGCACAGCCAGAACATGGAAATGACACGACCTTACATCCCTCAGCCCCACCAAAATGCAAACAAGTCTAGAGGAAGGCCTTCACCAAAACTTCGCAAGCAGGCGCGATTCACTAACGCGTTCCCTCGCCCAAAGGTGACCATTTGCATGCACATTAAAACTCTCAGCATCAAAAAACCTCGTGCAAGACATAATTTGCACAGCCTTTCTTTGCATCGGCATTTGATTTTTAATTGCAGTTACAACGACATTAAAGTTATCGAGATTACAGTTTGTATCAAAGAAAGATAACGCGCAAATATATATTTTTTTAAAACGCTTCTACTTCCGTTTAGTTTGGTGTAAACTATAATAGAAATCTGGTTGGAATAAACCTTAAGAAAATACAAACACATTTTTTGCATTCAACATTGAGATATTATTTGTGTTATTTTATAGATATTGATAATATCTATCAAAAGTGACAGATGCATATGAGATTACATAAAATGACGTATGAATACGTGTTAGTAAATCTAGTAGCTTTGAAAGCTGCCAAATAAGATTATTTCTATGAAAATTGAATCGTAGTCATTGGTTAAAGTCTATGCGAGACCTATTGATGGATTAAGTTATAACTATTATTTCTTTATTAATAAAAACTATACTAAAATTTAAACCTGATACTTTAAAGTGAGTGTGTAGGGAACGCGAGAAAAGAAAAGTGTTTTTGATTTTTTTTACAGCATGATTTTTTATATTTTTTTGCCAAAATAAATAAAATAATACTCCAGTAGAAACATAGTGTAATTTTCATCACATGGTGACCTCAACAGTTCTTGAATATCTGTCAAGGGTGTCCTGGAATTTAATGACAACTTTTCCTCTTCATTTAAAAAGTTTCTCATCTAATGCCTCTATGCTTATGACATATATTCAACAAATGTTGATATCATCATGTGAAGAAAATTAAACTCTGCGTTCGTAATGAGGCAATATTTTATTTATTTTGACAAAAAAAAAAGTTTTGCTAAAGAAACTGCAAAAACGCTTACCTTTTCTCGCGCCCCCTACACTCCCACCTTAAGCTGTGCTTCGAATCAGATTTGATAAAAAATAAACCACACCTACACTACCGTGATAAATTTGCCAACTTCAATATCGATGTAGATGAAAGAGTAAGACTGAGGAGAAGGACGCGAATGTGCAACATGCTGACAGAGACAACGAGACGTCAAAAATACTTCTTTATATCTATAAAAAAAAATAGACCTTTCACCAGTGCACACGCGAATAAAGTCGTTGCTTTTATATAGTTTGATTTGCCGGTCATAGTTTGAATGCCAACTGGGTGTCCTGAGGTATTTATGTTTTACTCTTTCTTTATGCAAATGTGGATACACTTAATTCAAATTATACCTTCCTAGAGTCCACATGATTCAGTAACAGCAAAAGAATAGCCTGGGCGAGTAGTATCATGCGAAGAACAGAGGAAAATAACAACATATGCTGTCATGAGCTGGAGGACTTCCTAATTTGCAAGATGATTTCCCAAACCTCAAAAGACCCTTCAAACTTTGGATCCAAAACTCACGTTGGTATCTCTCACTTCCCCTATTTAAATCACCCTTTTCGGGGAGGTTACAATTTACAAGAATTTTCAAGTCCTCCAACCCCCAAAGTCACAGATGGTTGCACAAGGATGTCACGAATTGCTAGACAAAACAAAAGAGATTTCACAGATCACATTGGGTCTCTCACAGCTGTAGAAACTCTCAAGATGCCGAAAGGAATAAGAGGCTAAGAGGAATAAGATGCAAAGAGGAATAAGAGGCAAAGAGGAATAAGAGGCAAAGAGGAATAAGATGCAAAGAGGAATAATATGCAGAGAAAAAGAGACAGAGAGGAATAAGTCAGAAGAGTAAAATATAAAAAGGAACAAGATACCAAACATTTCCAGAATATTGTAGTAAACTTACTACCGAGATGCCAAGTAAAGGCCGAATTTTTTACTCCCGAGATTACATTATACATACGGACCTTTTGAAGTGATGATATGGGCTTGGTTTTACATCTAATATACCTTAGCTCACTCAGTAGCACTTTTTACCATTGGTATCCCGGGTTCGATTCCTGGCATGGTCGAAAAATATATTATTGGTAAACGAACGGATGGGGGCTTGAGTGTTGCGTTTGTTCTAGAATTAAGTTTGTTTGTGAGCCGTATGCTTATATAATAAGTCGGCCTGAATGTACGAGTTCATATACCTCCCACACGTTTTAAAGTGTCACAAAAAAAATGTATATTTAATTTTGAGAAACATCTCTTTAAACTCTCCTATTTGTAGTACAAAAAATACATTTTATAAGTGTTTCTTAGACAAATTTTTGGCGGTATTTTTTTTAGCTATTTCGTTTAACGCTTTCCTTCTTAACGACTTTACTTAAAGGTGTAAGGATAAAGAAGGTAATTTTAAAGGTAATTAACGCGCATTAGCGTGGAGAGGGTATGAGAAAGCACATATGGAAAACCTCAACCCGTGCGCTCGGCTGAGATTCTAAGCTAGTCAGAGTCAAGTCGGTATGTTGCAGGACTGACTGCCTAGACCATGCGACCACCGATGTGGGTAGTTTTGGGCAGATTAATTACATTAAATTGATTGTACACCATTGATATTTCCAACCCAACTTTTCATCTTAACTTCAGCGGGAGACTTAATGGAATGATGATGCAATCCCGAGAAAGTAAGACAAAAGTGACTCCTCGGTATCTTGAAAGCATAAGAGAACTTTCTAAAAAAAAAAA
>CABFWB010000256.1:266797-304506 GCA_902151455.1 Timema bartmani
TACACATCTTGCGCGAACAAAGTTTGGCGGGTTATACAGTTTCTCTCGGAGCGCACAACTTGTGTTGCTCACAGATTTGTAAATAAAACCACCCACCTCTCCTCCAAACAAACTCCCCACAGGTTGCTCGGAAGAAGCGAACCTCGCAAACAGACGTCTTTGTCGACCTCCCGAGGCTTTCCGGCGGCGAGAAAACCAACATGTCGACGCCATTTCTTACAAATTCTAAACTTTACCAGTTGTACAAGACGTCGGTTAGGAGGCCCTTTTACGTTAAAGCTTTTTCAGTCAGTTAAGAGATTCCTGGAGGATCTTCTCTAGAGTCTAGAGACATAAATATTCACTCTTCAAAGTTCATTATTTAAGAGGGCGCCTTAGACACCACGAGTTAAGGCTTGTAATACTACGACACCAACGCATTGAGGTTTTCATTATTATAGCACCCACGGGTTAAGGTTTGTATTACTATAACACCCACGGGTTAAGGTTTGTATTATTATAATACCCACGGGTTAAGGTTTGTATTATAATAGTAGCCACGGGTTAAGGTTTGCATTACTATAGTAGCCACGGGTTAAGGTTTGCATTACTATAACACCCACGGGTTAAGGTTTGCATTATTATAGCACCCACGAATTAAGGTTTATATTATCATAGCACCCACGGGTTAAGGTTTGTATTATTATATTTATCATTTTGCTAGTCTACTTAAAGCATATATATAATTATATTGGTATTCACCTCAAAGTATTATAATTTCAATATATATATATATATTTTTTTTTTTCTCTAAATTACCCCTTTTATTCCTACCCATTAGATTAAAATGTTAATAGCTTTGGAGTTAAACGTTCTTGTGAATAAAAATACACTTTCATTAAGTAATAATCCGTAGTAGGAGTATTTTTTAATATTCCATCAGTGGTAAAAAATATACAAACTAAGTCAATGTAAGAGGGCCTATTAAAATGACTTGTGAATAAAAAAAATAGGGGGGATTGTGAGGGGGGGTTATGATATAGGGGACCTCATCCAAGGCGAGGGGTAGTAGGAGGGATGGAGGGAGAATTCCAAAAGTTGTCCAGCACAAAGAGAAACGAAGTTGGGGAGCCTCAAGAAGATAGTCTCTCGAAGCCGAAGCAAGAGAAGCCAAAGTCGCCTGCTGGTGTTACAGGGAAAGGGGGGAGGAAGGGATACACAAGCTCTAACATCGGCACGAATAACTTAGACTTGCTGCTACTACTATTACTACTACACTTTGCAAAACAAAAGACGGTAGGAACGAGGGTGTAGAGGAGGGAGGTTAGCCGAGATTTTCACGGGAACATGGTTTACACCGCGAGCAAAAGGGGAGTGAGGGGAGGTTTCCTCCCCCCCCCCTTGCCACAAGATAAACTTCCATCTACTCCGCTTGGAAGAAGGACGACGACGACGGGGGGATGGGGAGGGGGGAGTTTTTTTTTGGGCCGAACCAAAGAGGTCTGTTATCACCGGTTTTTCAAATTTATATTTTATTCAACGCGTTTTACTACCCTTACGGGATTTTTTCTGCGTATTTAGCACAAATAGGGTAGTAGACGATGAGGAAGGTTGATCTTAAAAAGAAAATTCATCAGCATTTGCGTGGAAGGAGAGTCGGAAAACATTTTAGAAGAAACTACCCTCAGTACTCCCAACATATATTCGAAACCCTACCACCCTTGCCACCGGAAAACTAGACTATACGAGATATTCCAGGACGCCATGGACAGATTTTTAACAACTGTTGATATAATCATGGGAAGAAGATTAAACTCTATGTTTCTACCAGAGCAATTGCCTATTTTATTGATTTTGGCCACAAAAAAAAAAGTGTTATATAAATTTAACTCATGTTTCCTACATCCCCACATCAAGGAGCGGCAAGACATAAAGCAAATCATCGCCATGTTTTTTTTTAATAATGTAAACATGTGCAACGCTTCGAAATTTTGAATTTTTATCTGAATTTATCCAAATATTAGTATTCGATTATAAATTCCGAATCTTAATACTCTTAAGTATTCTAATAGGATTCGAAATATTCTATCAAAAGTGATCCCAGATTGAATTCGATGGAATGTAAGCTGGAATTTGAATAAAGAAGTCTGTTAAAATTTTTTAGCATTTTGTTATAGAAACTAAAATCAACGTTATGATAACATTTCGGAAAAGGTAGGTGACCATATTTACATTTTATAAATAATAACAATAATTATACTTAGCACCACGTCTTACTACCCGTTCGAGTTATACGTTTATGTACTAATTACACTAATGGGTTAGTAAATGGGAAGGTTGATTATAGAGGAAGTGAACCCACATATGAGTGCAGGGAGGGTGGAAAACCATTTAGGAAAAACCACCCCCAGTTCCCCCGAAAGAGATTCGAAACTTTATCTCTCCATCCTCGGCAGTCTAGCTCAACACGAAACAAGCGCGTTAGCTAGCTACACCACCGAGGCGGGTATACATGTTATTATAACAGATTAATATTATATTATATTATATTATGTAACTTGACCATTTAACTTGTTAATTGAGTAATTTCAACAATTATTTATTAATTGCGTGGCCATAGTTCTTGTCACCATTTTTTTTTCTTATACTCTATTAAAAATAAATATATTCGTTGTATAATTTAGTTTGATTTTAGATTCGAATTTGAATACCTTCTCATCATACAATCTTCGATTCGGATTCGATTAAAATACCTTCTCATCATACAATCATAGATTCGATTTAAATTTTTTTCACCTCAAAAAATGATATTCAAATCTGAAGTGATTTGATAGAGTAAGTGAGCAAATTTTGGGTTTGATCCAAAATTGAAAATTTTGGGTCTATATTTTGTTCACGTACAGAAAAATATACTAAAAATACACTTTAGAAAATATACAAATTTTTTCTTAACCCTCGGAGCAACCGAAATAAGTATGTAAGACTTATGTCCACACAATGTGTTCATATGTCCATGCAACAAGAATATCGTGCACGCTTATCGCTCTCTCTCTCTCTTTGTCTCTCTCTCTATAACGAGAAAGAAATCATTTTGGACAAGACTCCAGAGATAACCATCTTGCAAGTCACCATACACACATTGTTGTTTTTAAATATGTATGTATAGGTTGTGATTGCCCCTCCAACCCAGCACCCCTCCCCTACCAAGCCTCTAGTCACCATAGTAGAGCTTCGTGTGTGTGCGGGATGGTTGTTAAGCTTTCAAAAACAACAAAAACCTGGGTGTTCTATTATTATTTTTTAAATAACGCAACCGTCTTCTTTTTTATCAATTTTTCTTTAGATACTTTGAATGGTGGTGGTTAAGGTGGGAGTGTAGGGAACGCGAGAAAAGATCGATTTTTTTTTGATTTTTTTTTTTGCAGTTTTATAGCAAAACTTTTTTTGTTCAAAATAACATCAATATTCTTCAGTACAAACATAGGAATATATGACAATTGAGTACACCCAAGAAATAACGACTATTGCATACAGTTGTTTATTTTTCTATATGAGTTGGCCGTCATTTATACAAAAAAAGGGGAAACCACTGATTGGCCAAACCAGCAATCAATGAAGCGAACCTTATATAGAGCTCAAGGAAATCAAGAAGAACCAACACTGAGTGAAGAAATAATATTAAATGATGAAATGTAATCTAACCTAACCTCAAAACAATTACAACATTCTGTATTACTCAGCAGTAATTAAAAAAACATTCNCACAATTATCATTCTGTAGCTGACCCCTACCTGGGTCATCCACCTGCTCGACCCTTTAGGCGCAATTGTCACAGTACGCAATTGTCAACACACCAAGCATATATATCGCGTAGTGATATCCAAATTTCTTAAATATTTGTCAAGAGTGTCATAGAATTTAATAAACTTTTCTTCTTCATTTAAAACGCTTCTCATCTAATGCAGCTATTCCCATTACAGATATTCAACAACTGTTGAGGTCATCATGTGAAGCAATTTAAACTCTTAATACTGGAGAAATATTTGATTTATTTTGGCCAATATATGTTTTGATATAAAAACGGCAAGAAACAGTGACCTTTTATCGCGTCACTTACATTCTCACGATAAGGGGAGCACGTGGTAAGGTCAGTCATTTTTGCTGTTTTATTTTATCACAAAAACTGTTTTTGGAACTAAATAAATCAAATATTTCTCCAGTAGATACGTTAATACGATTCATTTTATGTAGTTCTCCTTTTATTTAGTACTAGCAATCCCGCACGGCGTTGTTCGTGACCCACTGTGGTATAAGAATTATATAAGGCCCCCCCCTACCCCCATGGTACTCGTACCCTCTGAAACCTAATTCTAAGCCAGATAAAAAATATTTTCTTAAAAATTTGTAAAAAATAGCCTAATTTCAGGTCTCTGCATGATTTTCAAAGAAAATATATATCCTATGTGTTAAATGGACGTCCAAGCTATATCCATGCGATAATTCAGTGCAATCAGTATAGTGGTTTTTGAGTTAAAGAATAGACACCAACTCATTTATACGTGTATATATTATATAATAAATAAATCATAGTCTCTAGTTATTCTACATTTTATAAAATAAACATATAACATATATTAATAACAAAATGAAATATAGGTCAGGATCTATATATATCGCATAAATATAGCTTGGACGTCCAGTTAAGACATAGGATATATATTTTCTTTTAAAATCAAATAAAAAATATTTTTTACAAATATTTTGTTTTAAAACGTGTGATAAATGGTGTATTCCCCTATTGAATCTAGAATTAATTTGTTTGTCTTACTTTATTTTTTTATTTTCAATGTGGTGGCCAGTCAAAATGTTTTTTAGTTTATTAGCTCATCTCAAGTGATTCTAATTTAAAATTAATCCATAGAATAGCTAGGGTTTTTTTTTTAGTTTTAGCAAATATTGCGAGACTGACGGCTCGAACAGCATGAATAAGTTATTTTCTATTAATACAATTTAATTCAATACTAGTTAATCCAAAAGGGTATATGAATTTGTTTTCTAAACTTGATCACCAAGAAGAAACATCAACCTCCAATCCAAAGAGATAATTTAATACTAAAGTCACGTTAAAACATACAGAGAGCGAGGTCTACTATTCACAGAACTATTAGTACTTTTTAAACAGCCCTTTCTATGAGAATTGGACCATGTTGATCCATCAACCATGTGACGAAATGAAAAAAAAAAATCAGCTCACCGCCCCTCAAACAAACAACTAAAGCGATTGGCCAATAGGTGCCATCAATATCCAACCCAAATTAGATAGTACTCTGTAAAACATGGTATAAAGTGAAATAAAGGAGAGGGTGGGGCGGAAAAAGGGGTGAGGGGTGGGACTGGTGGGAGGAGGGTTTTGAACGAACGATCCCAGTGTAGCAGCAAACGCTGTGTGTGTGTGTATCTGGAAAAATATAATTAAAAAAACAAGTGCACCGACACGAGCTCGAACACAGCATCCCTCCAGACAAGACAATACAATGACGACATTACTGTTGGATGGGAATGGGATGGAGGTAACGAGGGAATCGTCCAAATAAATCCGACAACGAGATAGAGAGAGCTGGGGAAGTATACATAGATATATTTCAGTAGGAATACAAACACACACAACCCGCCAGGTCAAAAAGTTCCTTCTCGATGGGGTCACACTAGAGCCCTATATCACGTTTATTTATAGTCGGAACATCCCCCCCCCTCCTACCCTTTTACCACCCCCTCGTCACTCTAATCGAATTCATCAATTTCATTAGTACATGGCTGCAAACAAAGTTTCACACACTCCTCGCCCCCTTTACGAACCATATATAATTTATCGTTCCTCCAATTCCTCTTCCCTTCCTTCATCCAACCTTCCTGTGTTTCCAATAGCGTATGATATATACAGCATTATGCACGTTTTGATTAAAATAGGATGGAGGGAGGGAGGGGTATTTAATGACTCGATGACAGGGTCGGATTTAGAACGAACAAACAAACCTTTCAAGAGCAAATTAAAAGTAGATTGAATTTGACAAGACAGTATTAAACCTTTCACGAGGCACCCGCTAAAAACTTTGGAAAGTTTGGAAAGGAGTGTTTCAGAGTAGGCTACACCCCGTCTCGTCTGGATCGGGTCACGAGACTAATTTCTTTATATCACCGCGTCCCGAATTTCGTGTTATACGCATAAAGGATAATTACTCTAATGCGATAGGGAGAAGGAAGGAAGAATTTAAGAGGTAGTCTACCCGCATTTGCGTGGAAGTAAAGTGGGAAACCATTCAGGGAAAACTACCCACAATAAACCCATCCGGGATTCGAGCCCCGATATCCAGTTTAACACCATAGTGACGCCCTGGGACCATTCGAACCCCGAAGCGAGTTTTCAGCTATCCAGCGAGGTAGACACAAGAACGTGTACACCTCCATTGCTTGCATAGTTGTTTGAAGATGTACTGGAACTACGTATCGAAAATATTCAAGAGTGAAAAGACACTGAATATTGAATAAGGACTAATTATATGTTTGTAAATATATATAGGCCTATGTATATTTTAGCGGTAGATCGAATTCGAATCTTAATTTTTCCTACGAATTTCGAATTTCCTGTTTCCAAACTGGAGGGCGTCTTCCCCTCTTAAAATATGAATCTGTTCACATTAAGTGGTAAACTAATGCTATGGGGTCTGGTTGCTAGTTATATGGGCTAAGCCAATATTAATAATAATATCATCTCCAAAAATATATTTCAAATTCAAAATGTGATATTCTTTTAATCTCGAGATTGAATTTTACTTGAATCCTCTAAAATCAAATATTCTTAAGGTCTAGATAATTTTAAAGGGCCCATCCCTAATATATCTTCTTCTTAAATCAACAACCCAAAGGTTGGTTTGATGTTATTTCTATCCATCCGGAGCTAGGCATGCGCTCAGCCCTTCAGCTGGTTAGTGTTGCCTACACCACCTGGTAAACATCCCATGTACTAGAGTAGTTCAGAAAGTGTGATGGTTTCCCGATGACTTTCACAATGAATTTCTCTGAGCGAGAGCGAAAGAGCCTTACAATTTTGCCGGTAAAAGTAAATTCACACACCTTTCGGGGTTATTTTACATTCCAAAATCGACATGGGACAAACGGCTTTACTTGCCCTCCGAAGGAAGTTGTGTTACGGATTTTTATCACTCAAGAAAAATCTGTCCACCCCAGCTGGGTTTGAACCCACGAACATCTTGAGAACGGTCCTGAGACGAGCACTTTATCCCCAGGATCGACCCATTATATATATATATATATATATATATATATATATAAAATTAAAAATAGATATATTTTTAATTATTTAAAAATAGCATACAAAGACTCTTTGCATTACTACTTAACTGGTATATTTTAATAACAAATAAAAACTGCTTTTTAACTTATAATTACAGCTTTTCTACACGTTCGTTAGATAATTACCATCAGTGCTAATGAGCAACAAAACATACGAGGTAGCCGCAGGGGCAAAAAATTACCCACGAGCACCAAGCTACGAGGCAGACTCTATAAATTAATCCTATTTTGACAGCTTACCCAAGACAATTAATTAACAACTGTGCTTCCATATAATCATAAACCTTTAACAAAAAGCCTTCCAATTCTGTATTGGCTACAGCTGCATTATATCAGACTTCTTACTTAGCTCAATCAGTTGGGCATCTGTACACTGAGTTAATTCTACCAGGTTCGATTCCTAACAAAGCCAATAAACAAATTTTTGTTAAAATTCAAGTTTCGCGTTTCATAAATTAATAAATGTACGCTCAGGGACTGGGTGTTGTGTCTGATTAAGTTTTTTCAATTGTTACATTTAATGCCATGGTTATTGACGGTCTAATTAAGGAATATGTATGAAAAAATGCACCCGCATTATCGTGGAGAAAGTATAAAGAAATTACACTAGTGTATAAACCATCTTCAGTGCACCTGGCCATTCTCAAAACTCGACCTTCACGTCACCAATAATTGAATATACTGCTAGACTAACGACTAGAACCATATGACCACCGGTGCAGGTCACACAAATTTTCGCCACATTAATTTTTATCTCATTGGAAAATAACAAAGTCTGATTGAAATAGGTACAAACATTACACGCAGCGGTGTCCGAGCAGGCTTTAGGCGTCAGAACAGTATTGTAACTGGTCATCACGGACTGCGGTAGATCAAGGTTCGGGTATCATCCGGGTGTATTTAAATATTTTCTAAATAGTTTTCCTTCCTTCTTTCTCCACAGCTGCAGGTGCATTTCTTTTACTTTCCTCAACCCTATCCTATGAGTGTAAATATGCGTTTAGCCCGGTCAGGTAGTAAGACGCAGTGCATAAAAAAACAAATTAATAACGCTCATATCTGCTCCGGAGGTCGAATGCATAACTCACAATAGACTGGGACTGCGGTTTTTCACTCTCCCTCTACGCAAATGCGGGTATAATTACTCTAAATTAAACGTTCCTCATTCCTAACACATTAGCATCTACGTGATCATCACATAGCCCGAATGGGAAGTAAAACACGATGACAAAAAATCTCATATTAAACGTGATGAATGATTTTTTTTTTCTAACCCACGTTCATTCTTGCGAGATATCGAGCGTAGAAAACCCACGTCATAAGAAGACTGTTAGAAACACACACACACATACAACAAAAAAAGCAGCACGCGAGAGGATACGATGACGATCGTAGACAGACAGATAGACGGACAGGCCGAGGCAAAGGCTATTAACAACGGGGAGAATTGAATCTTGGACAAGCGTTTATCTGCTGAATTATACTAGGGGTCACCTGTTGGGAAGCAAGGAAGGGTCAGTTCACACGAGCGGGCCGTTACAAAGCGTCACCGCCGCGCCGCGCCGGGATTACGGCCCACTAGCTTCACGCAGTGGCATGTCGCGGAGTGTTGAGAGGGTAAGCAGAGCTAGCCTTTTGTGAAGTTTGATGAAGCCTTTTCGCTTGTTTGGTCAAAAATGTGTTTTTATAGCTTATAAATTATACGTTGATATCAACAGTTCCTGAATATCTGTCATGACTCATGAGTATGGTGGCATTATCTAACAAACTTTTTAAATGAAGAGAAAAAGTTGTCATTAAATTCCAGAACACCCTTGACAGATATCTAAGAAATTCTGAAGTCACCATGTGAAGAAAATTAAATTATATTTTTGTACTGGGGCAATATTTTATTTATTTTTGGACAAAAAATGTTTTTCCATAAAAATTTCAAAAATACTGGCTTTTTCTCGCATCCCCTTCCATCCCACCTTGAACGTATGTATTATATAAGATAAGGTTTTTTAGCACCACGTCCTACTACCTGTTCAAGTTATACACATATGTACTAATTACGCTAATGAGCTATGGACGAGGAAGGTTCAATCGTACTCACATGTGTAAAAACATTTTGGAAAAAACCACCCTCAGTACTCCCGACCAGAATTCGAACTCCAATCTCCCTGTCATCGGCAGTCTAGTCTAACACGAGAGTGACGCTTTGAAGCATGCGACCACCGAAGAAGGTAAAAAAAAAAGCTATTTTTTAAAGCATTATAAATAATAATAACAGTGAAAAAAGTTACTTTTCAAGTATTTTTTTAAAAAATTAACTGCTACCATCGATCTATATTGGCAACATTTACTATACGGCCTAGCGAGGAACCTATAAAGTGGCGTGCGTCTTTCCGGTGATCTAAATTGAACCTCCGAATTGTTCTCATCACTCGGTAAGACACTAATTGGTCGGGTATAGACGAACATTCGTCCCCACGTTGAGCAGAGCCTTTGTATGATTGGTCAAAATGGGAGAACCTCTCTCATAGGTAACGTTTCCACAGTCTCTGCTTACCCTGGCAACACTCCATGCAACGCCACTAATATACGTAGCAAGTCTTGATAGAGCACCTTCGTCAAGAACCCAGAGTATGCGCGATTAAATAAATGCTGTATTATTACCAAAACTACGAACAAATTCAGATAGGAAGAATTTTTTTTTTTACAGTTACATAAAACATGTACTAAGAAGTCGTGCATCTATGCAGCCATGGTTGTAGATTATCGCACTAAAATTCATTTAAAGTTTTTATTGGGAAATTAAGATCCATATGACTTTTCCGTTAAAAGCTATCAACTTTACATATTATATTTTGAGCTTTCGGTGCATAAACTTTAAAACAGCCCCTCTCCTAGCTCTTGATATATATTTGTCGCGCCATTACTCTTTTAAGTGAGAATTTAGCTGTTACTATTATTAACCAAAGAGAGCTTTACCAAATCATGGGCTTATCAAATTGTGTGTGTGTATATATTGTATATATTATATATGTGTGTATATATTGTATATATTATATATATATACATATATATTATATATGTGTGTATATATTATATGTGTATATATTGTATATATTATATATATGTATATATATGTACATATATATATATACCTATTAACTTACACCCTTGATCTCGCGTGTCTAAATGGCGTAAAATGATACGCCTGTCCTGTCTAGTTCATGGAAACGCTTAACTTCATGTGTTCCATTTGTATATTGATAATATTAGGTCAATATAACATTCACATTGTATTCTACTATCATTTTTAACTCATACCAGTAGTATCACAGCATACTACACCGAATATAATCGCCGAGGGAACTGCGGGTCTTATGAAAAAAAAAAAAAGTTATATCTGCGCTCGCTCTCTGTTAACTGATGCCAAATCTCTTCGTTTTCAGTTATGTCAGAAGGTGGAGGTCCGGAGTAAGAAGGAACCTCTGGCAACATCGACGAACCAGCGTCGCAAAATTTGTTTCATGATTGAGGGAAAATTTACCTCGTGAGAATGACAACGCTGTTTCCAAATAGTAGCTATGGAGTTCCATCAGATATGGCATCCAGTATAGAACTCCTAACCCATAAGATGGGAGTGTAGGGGAAGCGAGAAAATGTGGGTTTTTTTTTCAATTTTTGATCAAATCTTTTTTTTTTTGTCAAAATAAATCAAATATTTCTTCCGTAAAAACATGGCGTTTAATTTTCTTCGACAGTTCTTGAACATCTGTCAAGTGTGCCCAGGAATTTAATATTTAAAAAGTCTCATCTAATGCCGCTATGTCCATGAAATATTTAAAACATTGTTGATACATCTATGTGAAGAGAATTACTATGTTTCTAATGATAAGTAACAGATTGATTGGTCCACAGTGTCGCAATCTTAAAGTCCGAAAGCACTCCGTAGAAGTTGAATCAACTTTAAACTTTACAGGAGTCGCTTCGGTGGCCACGTGGTTTAACGCGCTACCCTCGCAGAAGACTAGACTGCCGATGACGGGTAGATCGAGGTTTGAATATCGGGCAAGTGTACTAAGGGTGGTTTTCCTTAAATAGTCTTCCACTTTCCCTCCAAGAAAATGCGAGTACACTTCATCTGAATTCTACCTTCCTCATCCCCGACACATTAGCGTAGTTAGTACGTGAGTATAGCCCGAACAGGTAGTGAGACGCGGTACGTATTAAGGCCGATACACTCAGAATGCTAAGCTAAGCAATGGTCCCTCTTTCTGGCCTGCTCCAGCGAAGTTTAGTTATGATGGCATTCTCCCAAATGTCTTGTTCGAGTCCAGGTGATAGTACTGAGGAAGAGAATATGCTGCTGTTAGCAGCTGTTTTGGAAGATGAAGAAAGTTTAGGAGGTGGAGGTTTGACTTGTTCAATTAACGCTTCAATTTTAATATAAAAACATTTATTAAATATAACACCTAAATAGAATAATACTTAAATACACGTGAAACAAACTGAAAACAAAACTTCAACACTTTAGTTATTTTCACCAAACTGTTCAACACGGAGCCCAAGTTGCGTTATGCGCATGCGCAACGTAAGATGGGAGATGGAAAAATTGCCCGGCCAGCAATCGGGAAAAAAAAACATAGCGCGGCTTAGCAAGGCATAGCTTTGCTTTCTATGTGAACCAATATATTTAAATGCATGGTCCGCTATTTTTCTAAAAAGTTAGCAGAGCAAATCTTAGCTTAGCTTAGCGTTCTGTGTGTGCCGGCCTTTATAGTTTTACGTTGGGTGACACGATATAACGTGATTTAAGGCTATGGAGTGCTTACACAAATCATACGGACTTTAGTACAATACGGATATGGAGATTACGGAGCAAGTAGACGAGGTTTAAAACCGCGCAGCGCAACGTAGATCTCGCTAGACCGCACCTTCCCAGCCGAGAGAGCAAAGGAGATGTAACCGATGAGATTTGCTGGCAAGAAGGAAGAGACGTGAGTGATTGTAAAGTAATTTGTGTTCTCAGCGGGGGAAAACAAACATAACCCAGCAGGTGGGTCGAGGTGGGGAGGAGGGGATAGGGAGGCGGGTCGACCAGAATAATAAAAATAATAATAATAATACAACGAAATTACCCAAATGACTGGTCACATTCTCGATCGAGTTGCCATTAGTCAAAAAGTTTCGAAGGGATTAAATAATAATAAAAAAAAGACCGGAGAGTAACGGACATTCGATAGGTCGATATTTGAAATTCAAAATATTATATATCAATAATATGTTGTATTTATTTTCTCGGGTAGACACTTGTAGGTCATAGGCCCATAGAAAACGTAGTTTGCACCAACCTAAAGTCAACAAATCCAAACAATTATCTATCAAAAATTATTATTTGGTTTAGAATGTAAAAAAAATAATCAAAAACTATTACTTACCGTTTCAAGATAAAAAAAATTTCAGTATTTCATTTAATAAATTAATTTTTGCCTAAAAATTGTGTTTTTCTTGCGTAGATATTTTTAACCTCCCTCCCCGATAGTCCCTCGGACGCATAGCTTCAATTTGGCGGTCCTCTATCACCAAAACTGTTATAAACAATGGTCTAGTAATCTTGCATTGATGGATCAAACAAGGTGATATTAAGGTGATATTAAGGTGAGAGTATAGGAAGCACAAGAAAAGGTCACCGATTTTACAGTTTTTATAGCAAAACTTATTTTGATCAAAATAAACTAAATAATTCTCCAGTGATATCAACAGAGTGTCCTGGAATTTCATGACAGCCTTTACTCTTTATTTAAAAAGTTTCTCATCTAATGCCGCTACACTCATGACAGATATTCAACAACAAGCTGTTTATATCACTATGCGAAGAAAATTATATTCCGTTTCTACTGGAGACATATTTTATTTATCTTGTCCAAAAAAAAAATTCTATGAAAACTGCCAAAACACTGTCCTTTTCTCGCGTTCCCTACATCCCCCACCTTAAAAAGTTTTTTTCTACTATTTACACTCTTTAATTTTTTTGTTTTTTGTTTTACAATTTATATTACAATACACAAATAAATAATTTATTTTCATGTGAGATTGGAGCAGGGTGGATTCGAGGGGAGTCGACTGGAACTATCACCTGCCCACCCACATCCCCCGCCCCCCACTCCCCCCACTCGCTGAATAGAAATAGTGCCTGACTCCTACATGCAGTTACCATCTCCCTATCTATCTTCCTGCATAACAGGTTCTTAAATGGTTGGTCCGGTGAGGTAAAGTTAAATGTTTATCATAAAACTTACGATTGAAATTATAATAGGCTACTATACACTTTCATTCTATAATTGTTTAGTTTATTGCAGAAATATGTGGCACAATTTTAACAATCATTCATATCTAGTTAATTAATTAATTAATAAACTAATGGTTTACATTGGTTATCTGCATGTATACATTTTAGAATACATTTAGGTATTATCCTGAGGCAATGTTAAAACAAGATTAAAAAATACAAATGTTTTTTAAAAAATGAATGTAGGATGCAAGAAAAGATATATTGAAACAATAAAAAAATGTCACTGCTAAAATCATAAAATACAATGTTTGTCGTCAATAGTTAAAAAGGAATCAAATAATTCAAGCTTGATTAAAAATGGTTACAAAGTTTAAAACATGAAACGCTTGAGAAAACTATTATTTATTTAAAAATAATCTATAAAGAATATGATAAGTTAAATAAAATGATGTATATTTTGTCCAACATGGCTTCATAAAAAAGTATTAATATATGAGAGATTTTTTGTCATTTTTATGTGATCACAGTCTTAGAGAGTAAAAAACTAGGTTTAAGTGATGTAATACATACATTATAAAGTAATACAAACATTGTTTTTATGATTTCAGTGGTGATTTTTTTATTGGTTCAATATAATTTATTTACTTGTTTACTCCATTTTTATTTAAATCATTTGTGTTTTTATTAATTTACTTGTTGCCAAATATCAAGAAATGCATATAAAGTTTGTATAAGCTATTAAAATGTAGATATTATTAAATTTAGAAGCATACATGCAATTTTTTAATGTATATGTTCACTATTTATGTTTCTCATTTGATTCAAAACTGTTAAAAAACAACCACAATAGTGTAATAAATGGTATGACGCACCGCACAAACTTTCTCTTCTATTTTAAAATATAAAAATTTACTAAAATCTAATAATATTTGCGAAACCAAATTATACATTGTTGCAGAAACTTCTCCCCTGCCACCCCACCCTCCAAAAGGACATAAATGAAATAATATAATTTCTTGGAGAAACATTGAGAAAAGAGGAACATCTCTCTCTGTCCACCAAAAAACATAACAAACAGTTTCAACTGTCAAAGAGCTTTGTATTATTTATTTTTTTAATATTTGCTTGTATATTGGACCAGAAACTATTGGTTTAATAAAAATATATTCCAAATAAAAGATTTTAATTTTGAATATTTCTACAGCTTTATAATGAATGATAAGTTATTTCGTATCTCAAATAGTTGCAGAGATATGATCAAAATTGTAAATTTATGTTTATATAAAGTAACTTTAAAATAATTTTCATGGGAAAATGAGAATCTCCATTTTGTTTGTAATGTTAAAATATAACTGTATAAACAATTTAATCAAAATCAAGAGCATATTTGGAGAAAATCAATTTTTCTCTTTTTGCTCTTAAGTAAACTACCCTTGATTTTAGGTTCGGATATTTAATTCCTAAAACTCTTCAAGGAAACATTATTAAAACCCTAGATAACAGGTTTCCACCCAATAAGTAAAATGGTTTTGGCTCTAGGTCGAGATACAGAGACAAAAACACATAGAAAGCAACGCAGAAACAACCTTTTCAGTTTCAAGGGGTCATATAACATCAACATTAATCAAAATATTGAGTCCAATTTTTTTGACAATAACAATACTTCTCTCTTCGAGGGAGTAAAAAGAAAACTCAACTTGACCATCATTACCTAGGGTCGCTAATAATGTTGTGTAAAGGGTCGTGAATAAAGTAAGTTTAAGAACCTATGTCCCACATGACATTCAATAATTCTTTCAACTTAGCTCTAATGTGCAGCCAAGCAAGTGGATTAAAATTAACATTTTCCAATAATTAAATTACCAAGTATAGTATGATAGCCCAGTACAGAATTTATATTAAAAACATATATTTTATATAAATACTTAAACATTTAAGGCCTATGCACATGCTTATAACTTTTAATGTGACTGTGACATTTTGTTTTATCTTTTTTTGTATTAAAATTACAAATCTGTTGATCGAAATTGAATGTTTTTCTTACAAGTCCTCTTTTTATGTATTAATATGATTAATTAAATTATTAAATTTACACTTGAAGGAGCCTTATGAAACCCAATTACACCCACCCGCCCCCAAATAACTCCTGAATCCAACCTTGGGTTGATAGGCAAGGAAAATAATATTTCAAATGCAAATATTTTGGGATCAGAATTGAGTGTAAGAAAAATATCAAGATTAAAATTTTAAAATTTAAATGAGAATTGGAATTGAGAAAAACAAGAACTGTGACGTTTCTATATAAAAATTACAAATGGAAAAGAAGTTATCTGTACAGTATTATAAAAAGAGATTAACAAATCAGAATCAAGCACACTATCAGTGAGCTAATTATACTAGCTCAAATAAAGTTAACAATGAAAACTGGACACGGGAGTCAAAACCTGGGAGCTTCGGCTTAGCGTGCCAATACTCTACCACCGAGCTATAAGGGGTGTGTCCCGTGCTTTGGATCATTCTTCACTCATATTTTAAGGCAGAGTCTGAGAAATATTTAACATCCACTTTCTAAACAGAATTCACAACTAACAAACAAACTTAGCCCAACCCTAACTTATAGTTTTGAAGATATAGGGCCAAAATTAATTTTCTGCGCGCCTCAAAATTAAAATTGGTCCCGTCCAGAGTCAAAATAAAGAGGGTATAGGGAACTCTTTTGGGGGTTAAATCCCCTTCTACCCACCACTAAAAGAATTATTAATAATGTATTTTGGTATAACTATTTCCTCAATAATTAACAAGCAGGTCGCTTCAAAACCCATCTCAATTTTTAGGGGGCTGTGGAGGTCTCAAAAGTTCCCTCCCTACCCCTTGCCATCCATTCTTAAACTTTTGAACTTTAGTGCCAAATATTTTTAATATCAGGATAATTGGAAAACCCTATGCACAAACGGTTTATTTTTATAGATACCAGTTGGAATAAAACTAAGGTTTTCAATGGATTTTTTAATCACCGCGTCTTACTACCAGTTCAGGTTATATGCATATATGACCTTTACTCTAATAGGGTAGGAATAAGGAAGGAAGCATTTTAGAGGTAAGTAACCCGCGTTTGCGTGGAAGGAGAGTGGGAAACTATTTAGGAAAAACCAACCTCAGTAGAGCTGGCCGGGATTTGAGCCCCGGATCTTATTGTAATAAGCAGACCAGTCTAATACAAGAGTGACGCTGTAGATCATTCGGCCAATGAAGCAGGTATCACTTGATTTTTGTACGAACAAGGTAGAAAAATCAGTAACTAACAGTTACAAATGTTAATAGCTGGTCCAAGTAAAAGTTACCAAAGCTTCATTCATATATTCATACATTAAGTCATGAGATCTGCAGCTGTCACTAAATATGATCGATATCTATAAAATAATCCTAATAAAATATTATAAGTGTTGGCCTCAAAAACAATGTTTGTGTTTTCTAAATTGTCCCTTGTACCATGTTCTTAATGTACATATACAATCTCTCTCCAGTGGGCACACACGCTAACCATGCAGCTTCAGTCCAGTGAATGTATTCCTCTCAGGTAGCCTGGTCAGTTCCTGCTTCTAGAGAAGGGAGTGAATCATACATGCACCCACTCACCTTGACACATGATGAGTCTTTAGAAAACACACGCCTTACATACTCCACCCTAGTCATACACAATAACGCGGTAAAAAAACACACGTTTTAATCAAAGAGTTTGTTGTCTTTGTTCACCCTTTTAGGCGGTGTTCCACAATGGTATCTATGTTAATAAAATGAAGGGTTTATTTGTTTATCATGAACATTGCCCAGAGGTCTGAAATTTAAAAAAAATAAGTAGCCCCTGTGCACCTCAAAGCAGGGAATTTAAAATTTTGATTAGATTTTTTGAAATTATAATTAAAAAGCAATATTAATAAAATAAACTTTGTCTGCCATGCGCAATATCTTCCATGTGCAAAGGTCTGAAAATTTTAAAATCAGTAGCCCCTGTGCAGGAACGTGAGCATCTCAAAGACAGAATTTTAAAATTTTGACTAGTTTTCTATTAATTAACTCAAAACTAGGTCAGAAGAAAAGACATTTAAAAACCTTTCTCCTGAGAAACGCCAGGTAATTCAGCAACCAGCAGTTATAAGATAGGAGCATAGTGTAATGTATCAAGGTAAGAGTGTTACCTTTCAGGATAAACAAAGGCTACATTAAAATTTTCATAAGAATAGCCTTTTAGAAAATAACAGTTGCAGACCACATAACTTTATGTATGAATACATCAAATTATATCTAGTAGCTTTTAGAGATGTCAGATAAAGTTCTCCATTTGAAAATTGGACTTTGGTGTTTTAAATCTTGACTTACTTTAAAACTTTACCCTGTTCTAAGAAAATAGGATGAGCACATTTAAAAAAAAACGCAATGGCATTCACACCCACACAGGTGGGCACAAAGACAAAGGAATCACTCTTATATTGTATGATTTTCCTAATAGAAGGAGGTCCTGGTTCGAATCCTGACCAAGTGTATCAAGCGGTTTTTCCTAAATTCTTTTATTATGAAAATTTTGCAACACTTAATCTAAATTCTTATTTTCTCATCCTTACAACATAAGTATAAAAAGGATGAAGCACCTAACCCCCCACCATCCTCTCTTACAATGGTACCAGACAAATATGAACACAAGATTTTCGGGTCTGACCCAAGTACACTGGGCATAAGTTGATTCTACGAATAATTATCTCATTGAAATTAAATTTATCCAAAGAACTATGTTTTTATTTTTATGAATATGAGTGTGGCTCAATTTTGGAAATTTAATTTTATTATTTCAATCCAAGACATGTATATTTTTTAGAAATTAATTTTGAAAATTTAATTTTATTATTTCAATTCGAGACATGCATATTTTTTATAAACTAATTTTACTTTGGGTGAATAAATAAAAACACAATAATGTGAAGAGTTATGATGAACAATTTTAGTTTAAATGAATATAGTTTTTAAACTGATATTGGGATGTGCAAAGCTTCGAAATGTTGAAGTCTAAAGTCAAGTCACCTTCGCTTCGACATTCAGCATAACCTTCAATCCTTTGAAACATTCCAAAGGAATAAAAAGCTTTGATATATTATGAACAGATTTGAAATTTACCCCTAAATATGTAGAACATAATCATTTTTACATCAACTACTAAACAGTATTTTAACACTTTTAGCATTGCAACTAGGTTTGAATGCATAAGTGCTAATTGCGCTAATATGCTAAGAAAAATTGTCCCTTGTACCGTGTTCTTAATGTAAATATACAATTTAGAGGAAATGTACTCAAATTTGCGTTTAAGGAGAGTGGAAAACAATTACGGGCAAACAACCCTCAGTACACCCAACCGGGATTAAAAAAAACCCACCCCCCTCCGAACCAGTTATTGGCAATATTATATTGCAATAGTGATGCCTTAGACCATGCAGCCACAGAAGGGGATTTATTTTAACAGTGACTAGTGATTAAAATATATATATATATATATAGCGTGAACATGTATACATTCAGATAAGTCAGCATTAAGTATTGTAGCGTGATTCCCCTCCTTTCACACCTTTTAGAACATGCTTCCCCCCCTCCCCCTCTTTGGAACGTTATCTTTACCTAGATGCACCTAATGGCCAGTTTAAATTTTTTTGTGTAATATTATGTGCTGACAAGACACTTATCTTCAACTTCGACTTTAATTCGCGTGTTTAAGACTTCACAAATTTCTTCTGATAAACTAAAATATTTTAAATAACTTTACAAAAATACTTAACTATTCAAAACTATCCTTACCAATTGCGTGTGCGTGTGTGTGTGTGTTTATATTTGTTTCATTAGCATATAGGTGTCTACATGACAGAAAGTGCACAGTGAAGTAAAACATCAACTTTTCTTACCTTCTCCCCTCTCTTTCTGGCCGCACTGCTGTGCTGCAGAGCTCTGGATAGTTCGTTCTCAGACGCCAAACGGTTGAATTTCTGCATCTGTTCCTTTACACTTACTTTCTGTTCAGACTCAATCCCCTCAGGTGTATCAACCCCGTCCTGATAGAACAACAACCAGCACACCCCCATACCATGTACCAGACAAAATAATAGCAAGAACAAAAATAAAAGTATCAAAAGCTCAAATAAACATAACAAGAGTTCAAATGAAATGAAACAATCAAACAACAATCAAAGAACCAATGTCAAACCTTGTCTCAAAAATAAAAAATAAACATAACCTTGTTGTCGAAACAATTTTTTTTTACATTGTTTACATTCACAAAGTTGACATAATTTGTTTTATGGTAGTTTTGGCCATTTCTGATAGCTACAAAGTTACTAAAAAGTGCTATATATTTACCCACATTGTAAATATATTTTGACAGTTTAATGTTTAAAGTCAATGTATTTCACTTGTTAGTGGGATAAAAAGTAATTACCAAGTGAATGAATATGCTAATATAGACGTTTAGCTCAACTTTTCTTGAATCCTAAGGTATTCAAGAGATTTGAGAACCAAAAATATTGTCTTTCAAAAAATAAACTTGATCTGAGAAAATTACAAAATCCTCTCCCTTTCCCTACCTCAAAAAAAGCACTAACTCAATTATGAAAAATTAATTCACTCAAAAAGTGTCATTTTTTTTACAAGGTTTTTTTTCCCAGCAGATTTGAATAGCCATTTGGGTCTTTAGTTATACGCACTAACTAATTACACTTATGTGTTAGGGATGAGAAAGGTTGAATTTAGAGGAAGTGTACCCACATTTACATGGTATACCATTCAGGAAAAAACTCTCAGTCCATCTGACCAGGATTTGATCTCCAATCTCCTCATTATTGGCAGTCCGGTGTATTGCGATAGTAACGCCTTAGACCATTCGACAACCAAAGTGGGTTATGACATAAAACATTTGACAAATAAACCAAAACCATTTTCAGTGAAGCCAAACCTTAACTATGTTTTTTTTTTTTTGTTTTTTTTAATTCTATTTTCAATATTTTTACTTCGATTTAAAATGTATATTTTCATAGGTTTGAGGATTCAAAAGAAAATTTTAGATTCTGAAATAAAGAAATTTTGGGTTTAATCTATATATAGTTTTTCAACTGTCATAAAAGGCCTTGAATGGATTTTCTTACATTGATATTATAATCAAATAGTTTATTAGTTAAGAATAAGAGTTATTTTTAATAAAGAGGCTTAAAAAAACAACAATTAATATATTTGCATAAATATGTTTCCATTAAACAACAAATTGAAAATTTTAGTTAAATTAAGTAAGATAAATATAGTTTACTGCAGTGCCGATGTATATTTGTTTTACTTGGTTGTGTTTAGATAATTATTTTCAGATTGTCTATTAAAACCAAATTTGTATATATGAATTATACACTAGGCCTACCAAGCTTTAGATTTTTAAAAATGTACCATGCCAAGAGATCAGTTATAGATGTAAAATAGATTCTATTTAAATATTAAAACTAAAGTTGCTATTACATACATGATTAATCGGTCTAGTGAACAGCATTCATAGCTACTAATCTAAAGGTTCTAGTTTTGATTCCTGGAGGTACCATAGGTATTTTTCTCAAAGAGGAATTTTTCCTAAGGCCACCATGGTCTGGTTAATTAGGCTTAAGTTGGGTCTAAGATTACTTCTGGCACCACATAATCATTATCTCAATGGGTGAAAGTAACGATACCTACATGGTGTGCCAACCTCTTAAGATAGTTACATATCCACCAATGTCAGTAGAAGACCAGGAATGTCCAGCCGACAAATTCTAGTGGCATATGCTAAATAAATGCTTAATTTAATGTATAGGCATAAAAAATAGATCAAAACCATATCCTTGGTCTTGGTTGGTCCCCTGCTCCTTAGGTATATCTTATATGAATTCAACATGTTTCGGTGCTAACACTATCATCAAAAGACTAGATGAGAGAATAAATTACGAAAGACTATTATGATGAAACTTAAATATGGAAATTTCTGGGCTGAGGGTCCGGGGTTCAATCCTCGGTCTCGGCACAGATTTGTCTGATTGCCAAAACCTTCCTTCACCTCTGACAAGACGTGTATTAATCACAACTTGTGAATGTGTGGAATGCTAGGCCTTCATCGTGGTTCGGATCCCACGTTAAACTATAGGTCCTCCATTTCATCTCACAATCACCCTACCATTGCACATTAGCGTAAGTGCGTATAACCCGAACGGGTAGTAGGACGCGGTGCTAATAATAATAATAATAATAATAATAATAATAATAATAATAATAATAATAATAATAATAATAATAATAATAATAACTATGGAAATGAGTGACAATGTAACAACTTTAGTTTTAATATCTAACACGCAACCGTTTTATCTTATTTATTGTAATTCCACTTTTAATTTTTCTGATCAAATTCCTTAAAAACCAATTTTCAAAATGTAGCTTTAAGCCTTATATAATTTGTAAAAGCTAATTTGAGTGTAACTAATTAACATTTCACTAGTTTAAGACTTGATTATTTTTAAAACTAAATTAAACCATTCCCTTCACTATTAATATACTGTAGATGTTCTTTGCTAGATGTTCTTATAATATTTTCTAAAATGTAATATTAAATAGTATAGGTGCTAACATACATAAAACTCGGTGCCAGAACCAAATTAGATATAAATTGTTTATTACATAGCTAAGTTTCATCTCCTCAATCAATTTACATAAATACACACACAAATTATATATATGAGTGTGTTTATGTGTATGTGTATGAACATAAAACTATTCATTAATTTAATAAACTACCGTAATGGATACATTTCAACACATATTTAAAAAAATTCTAAAGAATGTCATACCATCTCGCAAACCTTTCCTTCGTCACTATTTGAATAATTGCTGCACATGTCACCGAAAATGATAATAACAACACTGTTAATAGAAATGAAAGTCAAACAGAAGAGAAGCTCTGCCAGCTGTTAGCACCGAAACCAAACCAAACATAACCCTCCAAAAGTAAAACACCCAAGCACCCAGTAGGAAAATTGCCAACAAGCTAAGCCAATCTTCAGCCATCTGAAGCACCACATGTGTCAGCAGAACAACATTACATAAGCAGCTCAAATTAGCATCTCACACTGATGTGCTAAAGTAAACAACGTCAGTTAAAGAAGAGCTCAGAAACAGTAAATTAAAGATTTCCTTTTAAATAAATATGGTGTGTGTCATCAAAGGGAATCATAAATATTGAGAAGGTTAAGTAAACCAATAATATTGTCAATGGCTCAGTAGTTAGAACATTGGCGTACTAAGCCAAAGGTCTCAAGTTCGATTCCTGTGAAATTTTTCAATTCAAAGAATATCATATTTAGCTGTGGCTATAACTGTAATTAATAAATATAATAGCTTGGCTATATAATTTGCCACAATAATGATGTATTAAGTCAGTCATATAAGTAAATTACTCATATAAATATTTAAAAAATGTAGAATTTTATAAAAGTACCATATTTTAGTCAGTAGCCCTTTATAATTTGTAGTTAAAATCAATGATATGAGATTACTACCTAATTCAAAATTAAGTTGATTGAACTGTAAGATTATAACTTTTACTGATTCAGCCTATATTCAATTTGTGTTAATATAGTCTTTGTTGAAATATTTTTAAGGCTAGACTGCCGATGACAGGGAAATCGGGGTTAAATTCCGGTCGGATGTACCGAGGATAGTTATTCCTAAATGGTTTTCCACTCTCCTTTCACACAAGTGCAGGTACACATTTTCTAAATTCAACTTTCCTCATCCCTAACAAAGTAGAGTAATTAATATATTCAAGCAAGACCCAGTGCTAATAGAAAAAAAATTGGATGTACCGCCATTCACATGTAATCATCTGAAGAATGACACAGTTTACAAATGACAGCTAAATGCTAAGTCTGAGTCAGCGTTGGGTGTGTTTCTGAGTGCCATCAATTAGCTGACAATCGCATACACCGCCTTACAGACTATGCCTTAAGGTTTAGCCTATACTTTTCGATATTAATTTTAATACTACTCATTGCATTTATGATTTGTTGAAAAATGGCTGTGCTTTCTGAAACCCTTAATTCATAATTCTAGAACAAAATTGTCGGGAATTTTTAGCTATATTTCTATGGTTATATCATCCATTTGTTTGGATTAAAGTTTTAAGGCCAGTTTCATAGTTAGACTAAGTACACCTCAAGTGCGGCGCTATATTAAATACAGGAGAACTACCTAGACTAGAATGGAATAGGCCATTTAATATGCAAAACTGGCACATTCCATTCGAGTTTAGGTAGGAGTTATCTTGTATTTAGTATAGCACCGCACTTGAGGCATACTCATCTGACTATGAAACTGGCCTTTACTAATGAATCCCTAATACTTCAATAAATGTGAGAAACTTTTTTATCTAACAGTGCAAATATTATGGAAGGTCCCTAACAAAATATTCCTAAAACTCTTTTAATTTTATAAAGCACATTAGTTATCCTATAAAAAAAATTCAAACAATAAAAATAATTCAAATATAGAAGGTGCATTTAAGCTTTGAATAATGAATGAGCATGGAAACAGGACAAATTTGAATTACTCATTGGAAGAGCATTTAAGACAAGTCAAGGTTCCTGGGTTTAATTCCAATGTCTAAATTTCATGTTTCAAATAGAAAGCCAGAATAGCATGGTTCAAAGTTCTTTTAGTTTCACTCGACATTAAAATAATGTGCTAAGAGCTAATATAATTGTTTTTATCCATGAGCACACCTACCTTTCTATAAAAGCCGCTAAAAAATGTGGAGCTTTTTCCAGCTTAAATAAGAGCTAAAACAGTCAAGTTCCTACTACTTGGCGCTTCTTTTAAAAAACCCAAAGCTTTACTGTTATAATTAAAATAAATATGGTTTATTTGAAATTATGTTGGTTGTCAACTCAAAACTAACTATAAGAATTAAAAAACTTTATTAAATTTAACAAAACAATATGATTTTCAGGCTCAGTGTCAGACACTCTTTAAACAAATGGAAAAACAATCTTAAGTAGATTTGAAGCTTTTTGAGCAAACTTCATACTAACCTAGGCATCCTTTCTAAAGGGAAAAGATTTTTTATTTATTTTTTTGTGGGCAGTAGGGAAGAGGGTGTTATTTACAGTTTTGGGATTTAAGTCTAAGGTATATTTGAGCCCACACACTTTATTTTAGAGAGTAACCCAGAATTTATACATTGTAGATTTTTGATAATTAACACTTACACATGCGGTGTATGAGGTGATGTGTGAAACTTCCCAAAACACTATTTCGACCAAAAGACAATTTTTGTCCACACACTTAGCAAAACTTAAGCTAGAGTAATACTAATCTAGTAAACTCAATTATGATCTGATGTCTGAGGGTCAGTTATTAAAACTACACAGTTGACATTAGACACCAACTAAGACTTCAGCAATGCAGATAATCTTAAATGCTTAGAATGGTACTTAAGGTGGGAGTGTAAGGAATGCGAGAAAAGGTCAGTGTTTCTGCAATTCTTATATCCAAACATTTTTGTTAAAATAAATAAAATATTGCTTCAGTACAAACATAAGAGTTTAATTTTCTTCACATGGTGATATAAACATTATTTCTTGAATATCTGTCAAGGTTGTCCTGGAATTTAATTATATATTTGCGTACAACCCAAACGGGTAGTAAGACGCGGTGCTAATAATAATAATAATTATTATATATTTTCCTCTTCATTTAAATAGTTTCTCCTCTAATGCCGCTATGCTCATGACAGATATTCAACAACTTTTGATATCATCATGTGAAGAAAATTAAACTCCTACGTTTGCAGTGAGGCAATATTTTATTTATTCAACAGAAAAAAGATTTTCTATAAAAACTGAAAAAACACTGGCCTTTTCTCGCTTCCCTACAACCCCACCTTAAGTAAACCAATTAAAAAAAAAAAAAATTTAAAACCCTATCTTAGTTTATTTTTAGGTAAAATGTATCTATTAATTTCTTATCTTCAGTTAATATCTAACAAGATTGCATAAATGTAATTACCACTTGGTATTTAAAATTAGTAGAGAAATAATTCTGAGCATAAAACCAACATACTCAATGGTTTAACCAATATCAGTAATAAAATGGCAAAGCGTCCAATTTTGATTCTTGTGTCAGCCTGCTTGTTTGTAAGCTATTGAAATGGACTAAGTTAAGACTTCTTTCATGTTGGATGTTCACTGTTGATTTCTAACTAAACTATATTTAATATTATTTTTTTCATCCATGCTGTTTCCAGCCTGGGTCAGGTTTTTATTAAAGTCATATATTTTCTACTAACATCTTGCTAGGCCTGTCATAGCTCTATGTGCCTTATGTTTTAACTTAAGACTAAGACAGGCACAACATCTAGTCCCCAGCTGTTAATGTATCAATGTGAAAGGGTAAACCCATATTATTTAAATAAAATTAAATACCCTTCTTAAAAACATTATAAAATGAAGGTTCATAGTAATAAAACACATATATATGTGTTATCTACAGTCCAGTTTTCATTGAAAGGACCTTTTAATTTAATTTTTTATCACAGTGTCTTAATACTTGTTCATGTTATATAAATATATAATAATTACTCTCAGGGGTAATGATGAGGAAGGAAGCATTTTAGAGGTAATATACCCCCATATGCCTGGAAGGAGAGTGGGAAATTACTTGTAAAAAACCATTTTCAGTAGATCCGACTGGGATCCAAACCCTGAGCTCCCTGTCATCAGCAGGCCTGTCTAATATGAGAGTGACGTCTTAGACCATTCAGCCATTGAAGAGGATGGGCTTTTATAAAATACTAATACATTCATTTGCAGGTAAAATTGATAACATTTTACTGAGTTATAACTATCTTTTTATTTCAAAGGTAATATCTATCTAAAGTGACAGCAGCACATTACATTACTTGACAGATGACTACATGAAATTCAATCGAGTAACTTTTCTATCCTTCAGATATGTCCATTTATTATATTAAAATTGCACAATACTAATGAGCCCAATGCTACATGAAGAATTCCATTTAAATAGGTACACAACTTCAAACTTTTTTTCAAATGGCATATTACGTGGTCAGAAAATAAAAAAATTAGATATTTCGAGGACAAGGATTTCTCATGAATAGAATTTAAACAAAATTAGAAGTTATAGTCCAGGTAACTACTCTAAAGGCTCATTGTAAAAACCAAAATAATTTCTCATTTTGTTAAAATCGCATTTGTAGTTTATCAAAAATAAATTAGATTTATATTCATTATAAAAAGTAGGTAAGTCAAAACAAATACACTAAAATAATTTTTTTAATAGCTAAGCTTATTTATAGAACAGTGAATAAAGCATTTTATTTACCAACACAATAGAAAGATAAAAATTATTTTAAATTAAAGCAACAAGAATATAATATGTATGACATGGCAATAGATGCAAATATATTTAAAGTAGATATTTATTCTCAAGTAAAATTTATACAAATGGGATAGAATGTAAAATAATAAACCACCACCTTTTATTTATTTTCTGCCGCATCTCACTGCTCGGTCAGGTTATGCACACAAACACATACAAACACGCACATATATATATAATGCTGATTGAGTAAGGATGAGAAGGATGTGATTTTTAAAAGGAAGTGAGCCTACATTTGTGTGGAGGCAAGTGGGAAAATAATTAGGGAAAAACACAAGTTCATCGGGCCAGGATTCAAAACCCAACCTCCCTATCACCGGTAAGCCAGTTCAAATGTGCCTAACATTTAGACCACAAGCCCACCGGCATAGTTATTTCATGTTTAAATACAGCCATACATAAAAAACATTCCACCTAAGTACAAAGAAAATGGTCAAGCCAAGTGACGTAGTGAAAAGTAACGATCAACCCATCTATAAATAAAATCAATCCGTCCAAACTTACAACTTTGTTAGCCGCTTCAGCCCCGATAGTCCTTGGTCTTTTCCCAGCATCTGGGACATTCTCCTTGTTATTATCCATCTTGATCTTATCACTACTCTTCCTCCTCGGTGGTACAGGTGGAGGTGGCGACTGACCGCCACCCCCTTGATCACCCAAGTACGTCGACTCCACTACCCCACTCATGGCTTCATTACGAAGGTTGTTGGGAGATCTCGGGGAGGAGCTGTTAGGATCGGGTGGTGGGCGATAAGGGGGGGGCAGACGAGATGGAGATACGGCACCTAGCGACTCTTCGGATCCAGAAAAACTGGGGTACGTGAGGGGTGAACTTGGTGGACCAACGCCAAAATGAGGCAATAATGAAGTGGTCGGGGAAGTGGGGGTCATGGGCTCAAAGTCGGACACAGGGGATACGGGAACACTCGGAAAACCACCGACAGCATGTTGGCGATATTTTCTCTTCAATACCAAGCACTTTTCTCCCTGAAATAAATAAAGATGATTCGTCATATGTATGCCCTAATGCTAGAAATCATAAGTAAAAATTAGACCTTAATAGGATTTTTTTTTTTTTTTTGTGTATGTGCACCTCATCTTGCTACTCAATAAGGTTATTCACATCTTTACAATAATAAGATGGAGGTAAGGGAAATAGTGCTTGAGAGAATGCACTCATATTCGCATCAAGTTAAGTAATATGGAGACTAGTTCGGAAAAATAATCCTCAGTAAGCCTGACAGGGATTCAAACCCCGATATCACAAGCAACACCAATCCAGTCTACTGTGAGAGTGACTACTTATATACAGGATGTCTACTGAGTTGGAGAAACAAAATATTAGTGACTTTTTTTTTACCACAAAATTTCTTTGATAATCAGCCTTACATTATATAATGCATAGCTTATAAAGGCATAATGCACTCACATGTAACATTAAACTCTAACTAGATGGCGAAAGTAAACCTTGTCCTTGGTATCACGGTAAAAACAATTAGACAACTTGCGGCAAGCGCATGGCATCATGGGTAGTGAGTGGGTGGGTGGCTCAACATTCGACGCATTTGCGCGGGAAAGTCAAACAGAAATATTTCCATGACTTTATGGCCAAAATATTGAGAATTCGTGACTTTTCAGGGATTTTCGTGACCTTTTTCACAATTAGTAACATTTTCACGACTTTAATGACTTTTGTGGCCCATGACACACCGTGTTATACCAGGCAACCACCGAAACGAGTATCGAAAGATTAATTACTGCTATGGCACAGTACACAACTTTATATTACATTAGCCTTTGAACATAAGCATTGGTATGTTGTGCACTTTGGTTTTCAATTAAAATTGCACTGGTATCAACTAAGTTATTTATATACAAAAAATTAAATTAAAATATTGGAATGAGCTAGAAATACTTAATTCAAATATAACTACCATACAATGGACCTACCTCGTTTTTTATTGTGGCCACAGCATTTACATATTCTTTGAAATCGTTTCTTGCTTGAACTGTAAAATAAAAAACTGAAATAAGTTTTGCTACACAAACAAAAATTTAGAAACTACCGGTATGATATACTGGTAAACGCCTGGGATGGGGAATCTAGAGCATTTTGGTGCAGCCTTTTCAAATATTTTTTTCAAGTTATGCAGGCTAGCTATTCCTTGGTTTAATTAATGTAAAGCTTGTATTGCTTGCCTACATTATAATAAAATGAGTCATTTTATTAACTGTTGAAATGTTTAGCTTGTAAAACTCAATTCTTGAATTATTTTCTATTATATTTTATAATTCGTACTAGACTACACGCTGATATATATTTTCAAGCATGCTTGTACACTACATATAAATAAATATCTAATGCAGTTGAATTTCAAAATTGACCCAGATCTAGTGAGAACAAACTTGAAAAAAAGTGACAAAATTGTTTCTGTCCAATATTTTATTATTCATGTCTTTTTTTTAAATTTTGTTCAGATAAATAGAGAGGCCTAATAAATATATGAATTTTTTTAAATTCATTCTTGTTGAATCAAAAGGTTCTCATATATGAGCAAACAAACTTGTTTATGGGTTCTTAAAAATACATTAAATTATGTTTAGGTAGGCAACTCCTTATAACTTTGGTAAAATTTACATTGTACTTCGTTTACCCTGAAAGGTAGCAGTCTAACTTCGACAGTTTACAGTATGGGCCATATGCAAGAATGTGACATAAATAGAGAGGCCTAATAAATATATGAATTTTTTTTAATTCATTCTTGTTGAATCAAAAGGTTCTCATATATGAGCAAACAAACTTGTTTATGGGTTCTTAAAAATTTATTAAATTATGTTTAGGTAGGCAACTCCTTATAACTTTGGTAAAATTTACAGTGTACTTCGTTTACCCTGAAAGGTAGCAGTCTAACTTCGACAGTTTACAGTATGGGCCATATGCAAGAATGTGACTAAGCAAATGCTAAGTGGACACTAGTGTGGATTTGCTTGCGTCATCATAGGTTAAAAGGTGGAGCGATAGTGTGCTATACCATAGTCGACTAAAGCAGGGTAAGCGTAATACCTTAAAGGATAGATGAAGGCCTCATGATTTGTGCGGCCTAATGAGGAATCTGTGAAACTACACATGCGGTTTAACAACTCAAAAAGTATGGTAGTAGATCACCATGTTAAATACAATAACTATTTTAATATGATGGAAGGCAATATAATAAATAGGATCTCCTTATATTAAGAGTGGACCAATATAATATTGATAGGGCCTATTCAATTTTTAAAAAATCCAGTAAAAAAACAAATGAAACCATAAAGAGTAGGCTTGGCTAGTTTTTAAGATGACAGGACCTTTAAAAGAGAAAATCTCAAAAACAGTTGGTTCGCATAGATTTTTTTTTATAATGCACCATGTCTTACTACCTGTTCAAGTTATATGCATATGTACTAATTACACTAATGAGCTAGGGACGAGGAAGGTTTAATTTAAAGGGAGTGTTCTCACATTTGCATGATGGAGGGCGGAAAACCATAGAAGAAAAAATACCCATAATATACCTGTTCTGGATTCAAACCCTGATTTTGCTGTTATCGCAGTCTATTGCAAGTGTGATGCGTTATACTATGCAGCCATAAAAGCAGGTTGTAAAAATGGTCATCTTAATGTTTAGGAATGAATGGGTGACCAAAATTAAAACTCTTGTGTTACATTATTAGTTCTGAATATGTTTTTATACTGGTAATGGAAATGTTGTGTTTTTAGTGATGCCATATTGTCCACCCAGGCTTTCTGCATCTTAGTCCAACTAATCTATGGTCAAAGGATCAGGAAGGTGGGGTGTATAGAGAAATGCCTTATAATTCCCCAAAAATGCAAAGAAATACAAAAGTTTACCCAGTCAGATTTGCTTAATAGGGAAAGCCCTAGGCCTATATTTGGTAGTAGTCCTACAGCTGGTCAGGCATATGATCTGGGCCATAAAGTCAGTAAGTTACACAATGTGTAGGTATCTAAATTTTTGTATGGTCAAATATTTAATGAAGTCTATCTACACAACAGCCTGCCGAGACAAAAATTAATATTTCAAAAATCTTGGCATGGTCATTCACTTGGGAAACTATTTTGTATAGTTACATGAACTTATTTACCTGTTATTTTTAGTATAGGTTAAATTGATAGGCCTAGCTAGGTTCTAATAACTTTAGACAATAGACTCCATGACATTAGTGTAGGTAACTTAATAGAATTCCGTTTCTCAATTTAATTAATTGTTAGTATATACTTTGGAAAATATCTATACGTTAATTTATATTTATTTATTATTTTATTAATGTATTTAAATACAGTGTCATGGTACTGTAATGGTTACAATATATTTGTTTTTTCAATCTTCAGTTAACTTTAGATTATGTTGGCTACAGCAGCCTAAATGTTGACTAGATATGCGAGATCAGATTTACTGCTTTGTTGTTCTATGGGAACCAAAAAAACTAATCACAGTGTAAATAATTACAAGTTTTTGTTTGGCTACATGGCTACTATGCCAGCAATAAAAAAAACAAAGCAATCTAGGCCTGCCAATCTTGGGTAAGGTTATGGTATTGCTAACATACATTGTAGGAAATATAAAAAAAAGCATTGATGAAATGTGCATTTAAAAGTAAAAAAAATACAGTATTTATGATAAGTAAATATCATAAGAGGGCGTTTCCATGAGAAACCACAGGTAAACATCAAGGATGTCATTCCTATTTCCAAGATCGGCCTTGAATTTGAAATTAAAAATAATTGGTAACATACCTCTAGTTTCTGGATCCGTCAAAAATCTTTTGAAATGTTTGACCAGGTCGTGATTTGTAACTTTACCACCGTTTTCTAGCATATAACTAACTATTGCATTTATTGACAACTCACTAGGCACCGCCATCTTTGTAAGACTAGTTATGGACGGTGAACAACTGAATAACGAAAAATTCCCGTTCGAAGCTGTTCCGCTGACTCTTGTCAACAAAGTTTTGAGCAGATTCCAAGCGAAGTTTTTGTCTTGTTGGCTTGAGTTCAAAACCCACCGACTATATCAAATAATATCTTGCTCTGTACTACCATGACGATTTAGATATTGATATTTATAATAGGTATCTTGATTCCAGTTTAATTTTTTTAACTCATAGCTAAAGTAAATAAGTATTTTCGACCTCATTCCCCTACATGTTATTATCGTTGATACAGTATTACTCAGTCATGACTCCCACATCCTGAAGCGGGCCCCCCTTTTTACCACTATGGTAGCATGATGCTCCACAGAATTTAGGATAAAATAAGTCAGTTTAAATTATGACAGAAAATTAATATTTAGATGTATTAAAAAAACTATATGGATTTACATAATAAAACATATACCGGTACCTAATAATATCAAAAATTATCTCAAAGTGTAATTTCTTAATTTCTAGCTTTTGTCGACGCAAATCTTTCAATAACTTCAGTAAAATCAGCTTGCTTAGCTAAATAATTTTCTATGCACCAAATTGCTTGATGATTAAGCCGCTATAGGCAAGTTGTGCTTCTTTGCCATGTTTTCAATGAATTTTCCAGTCTGCTGTACGATCTTTCAGCTGAAGAAACAGAAACTGGTACTCCAAGACACAGTTTAATGGCGAGGCTGATATTGGCAAATATACCTTGCAGGTTTTTTGTTGTTGTAAATTGCGTTCAGAAGTTTAATTGGGTTTCTTTTAGTGCCAAAAACTATCGTGTGTATTTATTTACAGGTTTTGCTGCTTTTGCGGTAAGTTGAGCACCATCTAAGTTCTGGAAGTTCAAAATGGGTGGGAATAGTTCCGATATGATATCTGCTGCTTCAAATATTGTCTTTAAATCATTGATAATAAAAGTCAAAATTGGGAAAACTAGGAAATTCTTAAATTTTGTTCAGGTTCTATGGAAGTTTTTTGGTTTTCGGGAAATAGAGGTTGCACTCCTACTGCTTTGCCCCCCTCCCACACCCCCCGTTGTGGGGGTCATTGTCTTACTAGTAGTTCTGTGAACAGTAGACCTCGCTCCCTCCATGAAAGAATAGAGAAGTAGTTCCAGAAAACTACAAAGACCATTATATTTTAAGGCGTGTGGCCTGACAGCGATTGATACTTTCTCGATGACCTAGGCAGCCTCCTTAACAAACAACTACCCTTCACCAACTCACGTCAAAGATTTTATAATGGCTGCTTCCAAAAATGTCAGAAGAAAACATTGGTCACTTCAACTAAAGATCAAGCCAAGATATTGAGCTGGAAATATATTTATAATTATTCGTCTCACTCTCCCTTTTCCCTTACAGGAAATTGATAGTAATCTTATTTTTTGAAAGTATCAGTAATAACAGTTGAATAATCCTTACCTACATCATGAACTGTATCATATGGTAGATGTAGGTAGACTTAATTCTCTTAACAGAAACTTTTTCGTAAGCACTTCAATTAATAAATGAAAACATAAGCTAGGGGCTGAAGGGTGAGAGAGCAGTTGTAGCTACCCCTAATCGGTTTATCTCCTCCACCCCTTCCCCGATCCCCCTCTCACACTGCCCTCTAGCTTGGCGTAAAACTACCCACCCACAGTCTACCTTGTAATTATTTTAACCGCTATCTCGGTATGTAATAAAATGTGCTCTACACTTTTAAACTATATTAAACACACACATACATATGATCCGCCATTGTGACGTGTCCTCTCATCCTAGTCGCCTGATACATATTAATAACAATCATGCTCGCCCCACCACTCCCCCACGTCTTAATACTTACTACTTACCTGTTCGGGCTATACGCATAACCTAATTACGCTAATGGATAAGGAAGGTAGAATTTTACAGGATTTTTTTTTTCAGGATTTGAGTGGAGGGAGAGTGGAAAACTAATTATGAAAATCGTAGGTGACCTGCTGGTCTAGGGGTAAGGTGTCAGACTTCTGTGCTGAGGGTCCGGGGTTCAATCCTCGGTCCCGGCACAGATTTATCTGATTGTCAAACCCTTCCTTCACCTCTGACAAGATGTGTATTAATCACAACTTGTGAATGTGAGGAATGCCAAGCCTCCACCGTGGTTCGGATTCCACGTTAAACTGTAGGTCCTCCATTTCANCATTAGCGTAAGTGCGTATAACCCGAACGGGTAGTAAGACGCGATGCTTATAATAATAATAATTATTATGAAAATCTACCCTTGGTACACCCAACTGGTATTCGAACTCTCATCTCCCAGTAGCCCAATCCAATCTATTGCGAGAGCGTCGCCTTAAATGCAGAATTCAACTGCGGTCCAATTTTCATAGGAAAAACTTAATCTAGCAGTTAGAAAAGTTACTCGATCTATTTTCACGTATTTATACGTCAATTCATGTGATATATAACTGTCACTTTTGGGTTTTGGTAGATTTGCCCATTATCAATACCAATAAATTAGCATTAATAATTGTGTTAATAAGTGTTGACCGCAAAAAAAGTTTGTATTTTCGAAAATGTTATTGTACTTATGAAATATTCTGCTATAAATCTCGGTGGGGTTAAAATATCTTCATGTTTGAGTGGTGCAAGAAGGTAACTTCGAGAAAATGCAGCCGTAATATTTTGACGAGAGAACGGTGAAAATCACATGTTTAAAAATAAATGCTGTGACACACACACACAAACTTTCTCATATTGTGTTAAATAGCTTCGAAGAATATTAAAACAAAACACTTTATTTTTTTACTAAACCACCCTTAAGTAAGTTTTCCTCATAAAAACAA
The DNA here is from genome assembly GCA_902151455.1 of Timema bartmani. Classification (NCBI taxonomy): domain Eukaryota; kingdom Metazoa; phylum Arthropoda; class Insecta; order Phasmatodea; family Timematidae; genus Timema; species Timema bartmani. The sequence continues at coordinate 301,705 of CABFWB010000256.1, forward strand.
ATACATCCTCTTGTAAATAACAATAAACACTCTTTAATAATTTTTAAACAAAATTGTTTAAATAAATTTAACAGAGTTCAAATTTTCAAAAATAATTTATTTTTAGAACGCCGATTATCCGAACTAATTCGGACCTAGATCAACCTGTATGGTTGAAAATCAGGTTATTGATCCTATAGTAAATTAATGGTATGTTGAACCGCACATACTTTCGTCCGCTTTTATCTTAAAATAGACATTTAATAAAAACTCGTAAGAACAAAATAATAGGTATATACATTGTTGTGGAAACACTAAACAAAAGATCATAAATGAAATAATACACACTGTTACTTACCTACTCTATGGCATTAGGAACTGGGAACATTGTTACAGAAAAATTGAGAAAAGAGAAACTTCTTAGTCCACCAAAGAGCATAAGAATCAAATCAATTTTCAAAGTACTAAATTAAAAAGTATATATATATTTGCTTATAGCTCAAAAATTATTGGTTTTATAAATATATATTCCAATTTCAATAGTACTACAATTTTACAATGATTAGGTGTTTCTTATTTCAAATATTTGCGGAGAAATGAGGAAAATTGGAAAATTTCCCTTAAGTAAATCACCCTCAAAGTCATTCTCATGAGAAAATGAGAGTTTCCATCTTGTATATAATGGTAAACAGTTTCTAGATATGAAATTTAATCAAAATCGTTAGAGCTAATATTGAGAAAATCTTCTTTTTTCTTCTTTTGGGTTCAAAATCTAATTCCATAAATACCTCGGGGGGGAACCTTATGTAAACCCCCAGATACCAAGGTTTGGCCCAACCGTTTAAATAGTTTCGGCTCCAGCCCGAGGTACAGACAGACAGACAGACAGACGGCATTGCGAAAACAACTTTTTTTTTATTTCAGCGGCTCATGAAACGTCGACATTTATCAAAATCTTCATTTCGATTTTTTTTTGACGATCACAATACTTTCTTTCCGAGGTGTGAGAGAAAGTAAAAATAGCATTTCACACTAAAAGACTTCATTGAAAATATAATACTAAAAAGCATATAGGTAACGAATGTACTAGTATGTACAATACTTACAATACATCATAAAACAAATTACGGATGTATTGTACATATGTATTATAATGCAACACAACATAAAAATAAACATTAAAACTTTTTAAAGAACTTATTACATACCAATTATCATATTAAAACTCTGAAATTTAGGAAAAAGTTAATAAAACGTTTTCTTTCAGAATTTAACGAAAACCACTGCTACGATACGAAGCCAGGTAACCGGTAGTCCAAATAACCGGTGCCCGGATAGTTGGGGTTCCACTGTAATATGTAAACATAAAAACATATTCTTATTTATTATGAAAAACTGTTCCAAGATACCCATTTTCAACTCAATCTTTCAGACCAATTTCGAAAAATTTCAAAAACTACAATAGGCCTACTTTTTCTTGGTATGAGAAAGTAAAAATAACCCAGTAGGCCAGAACAGATTTGAAACCCAAATAGCCTACGCTTTTACGGTGACTAAGTGATATGCGAGTCTAACGCCTTAGGCAACTCGGCCACTTCTGTGGATCCTATTCGTTTGAAACGATTACATTCCCAATGCATCTTCACTGCTAACAGTATGGGCATAATATCTGATCATGTAACTAGTAATATATAATAAGAATCTTTTTTATCGCAAAAAAAAAGTGTCTGGTGAACGCATCATCATTTTATAGCTGGTTACGTCTTATAAAGCCATGTAGATGCCATAAACGTTGATTGCAGTAAGATCTTTTGAGGTTAGTCAATAGCTCTCGTTGTCTAGAAACACCACTCTCCACTAAAGGTACTTTGAACAAGACACGTGTTGGTTGTAGCTTTAGTTTAGCATTTCTTTTGAATCCAATGCATTTTTTATAAAAAATAAACTAAATATTGAAACTCTCACGAAACTCTCTTTCCCCCCTCCAAAAAAAATAAAAATAAATAAAGCGCCCAACTTTTAAAATATTGTAAACAGAATGCAATAAAAACCAAGAATGAATTAACTCTCATCCATGTTAATTTGAGTTTATTTACTCAGTTGATTGTGTATTTTATGTTTCCAGTTTAAGGTGGGGTGAAAAAGGCCAATATTTTGCAGTTTTTAATTATTATTTTTTATTGTAAAAATAAATTAAATATTGCTTTAGTACAAATACAGAGTTTAATTTTCTTCACAAGGTGACCTAAAGAGTTATTGAATATCTGTCCCTTGACAGATCCTGTAATTTAATGTCAACTTTTTCTCTTCGTTAAAAAAAGGTTTGTCATTTAATGCCTTTATGCTCAAGACAAATGTTCAAGAACTGTTGATATCACCATGGGAAGAAAATTAAACTCTGTGTTTGTACTGAAACAATTTTTATTTATTTTTACCAAAACAAGTTTTGCCATAGAAAGTGCAAAAACCCTGTCCTAAACTCGCGTTCCCTATAGCCCCATCTTAAGGCATGGGCCTTAAGGGAACACAGCCCAGTGGCCTTTCTACCAGTTCGAGGGCTTCCAGAGATTAAGTGAAAATTGTGAAAGAAGAATCAAAGTATAAGTACTCTAAATTATATATTTAAAAGAGGGGTCAATTAATGTATCTTTATATAATAACTGTAGTAAAAATATTACGGCAAAAAGAAACACTGTATTATATACATGACCGCCTCTCTGGTTTAGTGGTCGGAGCTCCTGTCTACAGATCCGGATAGAGCTTTATAGTCTCCGTCCTAAAGGCGTTTTTCTCTATTTGCAATTTGTCGCATTGTTTTTTTTT
>CABFWB010000256.1:307649-322318 GCA_902151455.1 Timema bartmani
TAATAATAATAATAATAATAATAATAATAATAATAATAATAATAATAATAACTAAAACGTTCGTAGAAAAAAGTCATAACATAGCCGCGCCGCTGTAAGTATATCTAGTATCAAACAGCGCGGGCGGAGCGGGGGGCGGGGCGGTGCACCTGTCGAGACAGCGCTATTAGTGCTATTATAAGTAAATATGTGAAAAAATGTCATTCTTCACATTAAATAGTTACTTTTTTTTGTACGATAAATGTTTTATAATACTTAAAATAATTATTTTCTATTTATAATTATTCTTTATTTTCATGTCAAACATGAAAATATTCAAACTACACTACAAGGTACAATCACTTTTGTTATTATCAAAATGGGGTTCCGCCAAAAAAAGTATAATCAATTAGGGTTCCGTGGCCAAAAAAAATTGGGAACCTCTGATCTAGAGAGCGGTTAATCTCCTAAATAGCGTTGTAGGTAGGATTTTAAGTACAATTATTTAAAGAGTAATTTTTAAAAATTTGAAATATTTTGGATGGCTCTAACGATTTTGTTTAAAAATTTTCTCTCAGGAGTGTTTGAGATGACAAATAAAACTCTTTACTCTTTTGCTGGTGAGAGTGGGGGGAAAAATCGTTTAATGTTACTTTACTGATAGTGTTATTTTTTTAAATTTGAATATTTAAAAAATGGCTCTAGTGATTTGGTTTAAAATGGGTGTCTGGTAAACTTTTTTTACACTATAAATAATTAAAATAAGCATATATTTCTTTTCTTTAAAAAAAATCAAATTATAATAGTTTACAGATGATAAATTATTGTTGTAAAATTTGATTATTTTTTAAAAATCTACATCGATTTTGTACACAATTGGTATCAGGGGTATATTTACCTGATCAATAATAATGTAGCTTTATTTTTCTAAAATGCATTATTTTAAGGGTAGTTTACGTATAACAAATTATAGGAAATTTGAAATTCTTTGAAGTTTGTCTTGAAGATAGTTTTTCATGATAAATAAGAACTCCTTTTAATTTTTACAAATTACAAATAGTTCGATGGTAGTATACAAATAGCTTAGTTTTTAAATTATTTTAAACTAGTTTAAAATATTTGAACAACTTGGTTTAAAATATATATATGAATGATTGTTTTGATTAAAAAGATAATGTGTTCGTGGATGTATAACCTAAATCGTTTACCACTTTCTCTCCACGCATATACGGGTACATTTCCTGTCACATTCTAAACTTTTTAATCCCTACTATAGTAGTTTGAACAGGTGGATGATTAATACGTGGTGCACAATACATTTTGTAATTAAAATACTTCATATTCAATGAAAGACTGTTATCACAGTAAACTCAAATAGGCCCATTTACGTAAATACAGCCAGCATCGGTGGTTGCGAGGCCTAAACCATCACTCTCACTGGATTACCTATTACGGAGAGATCTGGGTTCCAATCCTGGTCGGGTGTACTGAGGGTGGTTTTTCGTCAAAATGGTTTCCCATTATGACTACACGCAAAAAATGCGATAAAAACCTCTTATAAATATAACATATCCCTAAAATCATCATCGTAATTAATATATAAGCGTATAACCCGAACGGTTAGTGAGACGCGGTGGTAATTATTTCTAGAAAATATGCAAGATCAATCAAAACTGTTTATAAGTTGACTAATTAATGGATCATTGCAGCGATGGCTGCAGGTTATTGCACTGTAAATAATGTATTCTAAACTTTTTATTGGGAAGAGTTATGTATAATAATTCTCTGAACCATATTTATGGGGGTGGGGGGGAGGGTTTACGGGATCAACCCATACTCCCACACCCACGAATATAAACACGTGGCTTTAAAAAAGAGAAAGAGGAAATAGGTAAAAATAAAGTATACTGGGTAGGTAGAAGGACCACTCCAGATAACTAAACAAGTCTTAAAGTTGGAAATTTCTAAGTAGAGGATGGAAAAATTAGGGAAGGGGGGATCTAAATATCTAAAGATAAGAGAAAAAAAACTCTTCCTTTTATGGTGGTAGACCGAAATTCTGCAAGCAGGTATAATATCCACTCCAAGTAACAATAAACGTGTTAAATTTTAAAATGGGATTCCTAGAAATAGGAAGGGGAGAGGGGGTGTATAAGTAGAAGCAAAACACTCTTAGGTAATGTAGAAAAGTTAAATTTACCAGGAATTTAGAGGGAATACTCCAATTAATCATTAAATCTAGCTCCAGTTTTTGAAAAAGAAGAATGGGCTGTAAACAGAAAAGCGAGCTTTTAGTCACTCACTTTACTGTACATTTATTTTATAGGCAATATGATTTCCAAGCTGAGGAATCTTTATTCAAAACACAAAAGGCTGTTTTTGGCCTTCCATAAAAAATGTCCCAACCATTGCATAGGTATTAATTGGCGTTTATTTAAAAAATACATTATTCCTGAAGCACCAGCTTTTCCAGCAGAATTCTCGATCTGGAAGGAAAAGTGGGGGAAAATCGAAACCAGCTCAAGGGACACATCTGCCATAGGAGCCTTTGCTGAGTGCAGCAAGTATTTCTTCCGTAACTTTAAAATCCTCCTTTTCCTTTTTTTTTTTTTGCAAAATATTTTGTTTCAACAGCATCGTCGGAACGATCTTTTTCAATTCTATAGCAGATCGCACACTTGATCAGATCAGATCAAAACGCCAGATCAAATCAGAAAGAAAATAGTTATTTCTTTGCGCACTTGATCCGATCAGATCGGAACAAAATGTCAGTCGAGGCTCAACTGAAGACAGCTCACAAGTATGGATACACCACTGTAGTAAGTTTGGAATATTGCCTGGTGTTTAGTTTTAAATATCATGGGAGTAAATATAGAATGTTTTAGTAAATAAAGGAGTGATAGCGGCTGTGAGCAGGAAACACTGGTTGTAACATTGGCACTTGTTGCGGAAGAAGATGACAGGAAGAGCAAGCTAATAAGAGACTTTGGGTGCATAATATAAAATCGGGGTATTGTTCTACAGCTAATATAAGCTTTTCATCCAAAACATGTGGTTAATCAGCACTGAACAACTATAAATTGCACAATTACATCAAAATAGCAATATGAAGGCTCCAGTCTATCATGGCTTACATCTGATGAGGGGAGGTCTGAGGATGGGTGGATGACCCTTCGGAATCAGGCAAAAATTGCTCGACGAGCGAAAACTTCTGATTAGATCCGTTCCGAGACGCCGTATATGATCTGAGCTGACCTAGTGTGTGGATTTACAATTAAATACATGGTTTTTATAATTTTTTCTGATCTGGCGTTCTACTCTTATCTGATTTGATCAAGAGTGTGGTCTGCTTTAAGGAGGCTAAAGGCGTACCACCTTAAGATAGATATTGATACACAATACGATATTATACGTTTCACGAAACAAGGGCATTGCTATGATTGTTTTGTTTTGTAATATTATTGTTTACAAAATATGGTATTTGAATAAAATATTCATTCTTTTGCTATAAAATATGCCTATGTTATATTTTTTTAAAGCCCCCCCACCCCGCTCCCTCCTGAGCATAGATCTTAGATACGGGACTGATGAGCCCTCATTCTATTTTCTAGTTAAAGGTTTACTCTTAAAATTTATTAACTTTATATAGATTTTAAGCTTTCAGTGTTTAATTTTGATCAAAACGTATATTTTCCCCCTTCACGCTACGTTGAGAATATTAAAATGATCCCTCTTAAAGCTCTCCATCTATTTGTTGAAGTTCATCAAATAATATTTACGAATGTATAGAGAAAAATAGATTGAGAAAATTTAAGAGTAAGAGTGAGCGTATGAGTGTATGAGTAATGAGTGTGAGATTGATGTTGTTAGTGTTGGAAATAAATGTGAAAGAGTGAGTGCTAGAGACTGAGAGTGGATGAGTGAATGTGGTCGAATGAGTATGATCGAGTGTTAGTGAGAGAGAGTGTGTGTGTGTGCGTGTGTAAATAAGATAGAGTGGGAAAGCAATATAGTGTGTGTATGTGAAAGAAAATGCGAGATAAATAAAGTGTGTGAGAGAGTAAATGTAAAGAGAGTTCGTGTGAAAGAGCATTTGTGTGAAACAAATTGGGTGTGTGAAAGAGTGTTTGTGTGAGGGTGTGATTGAGAGTGTTTTTGCGAGAGTGTGGGAGACAACGTATGTGAGAGTATGTGAAAAAGAATGTGTGTTAGAAAAAGTGTGTGAGAGAGTGTATGTGAGAGAGAGAGAGAGAGAGAAAACATAAATAGATTACATAAAACACTATTTTGAAATAGTATCCACTCAAAATCAACATGCGAACATAATAATTGACTTGTATTAAAATATTATTTGAAAAAATGAACACCAAAACCTATAATTAGATCGTAAGATGGATGAGATACATAAAATATTACTTTGAAATACCATCCACATACACTCAAAATTAAGTGGTGACTAGGAATCATACTGAACTTTTTTTATTGTGATAATATTTGAAAAATTGAACACCAAAACCCATACTTAAACCATTAAAATGGCTTTCTAAACAATTGTCAAGTTCATTTTAACAACTTTTGAAATTATAATACCTACCAAAACATATTTAAACACAATTGTGTCATTTTAAATTTATAATTCTAAAACGAAAGAAAATATTTTCGTTATAATGACCATTTTGTGATCAGAGGTAAATATCCAAAAATAAAAAAGGAGAAGAGAATCAATGCAAACAAAATTATATATTTATTACCTAGTATCGTTGGTTTTTAGTATGTATACATTTTTTACATAATTTTTATATTTTATTATCATAAAACTTAAGTAAGAGTTGAGCTATTTTTTTAACCAAAGGGAAATATTTTATTTACAGCTATAAAACAATGCACAAATCATTGTTTCCATGGTGATGTAAACAAAGAAGGAAAAGCTGAAAATTCACTCGGAAAATTGGGTTTTCCTTGGAAATTAATTTTTTGTGACATTCTGAACCCCTAACCTTAAAAATGAATGGTCGTGTGTCAAAATAGGTTAAGTTATTTTCTCGCGATTTCAATTATTGGAAAAGGCTTATAAAACTATGCATAAGAGTAGAGGCAAATATTTAAAGACAAAAAAGAGGAAAGATAAAAATAAACAATGCATAAAAATATATATATATATATTTAACCTAATATCACCGGTTTGTTTGATAAATATACAAATAACTGCATTAAACGTTCTATTTGTTGTACTATACCACTAAAGTTAGAGTTGAGTTGGTATTGTGAACACGAAAATATATTTTATTAAATCAGGTGATGTATGTCCATGGTAATTTAAACAAAGAATGAAAAGCTGAAAATTACCTGAAAAAATTAGAGTTTTGTTGGAAACTACTATTTTTTTCTGACATCCTGGACCCCTAACCTTTAAAATGGGAGGTCGTTTGTTAAAATATGTTCACTATTTCCTCGTAATTTCTATTACCGAAACACGGGCTTATCGAATTATATTATATATTAGATTACAGCTTATTTTATGACCAGTTTAACAAACTATAAAGTATGTTATTAAAACAAAGAAAGTATTTTATTTATTACATGGTGTTTCTTCAGAAGACTTAAAGCGCGTGCGTGAAAGGTAAATAATTAGTCTTAGTAAAGGAGACAACATTGTTTAATGGCGACTTGTGTCAACAACGCGTTGTCAAGTAGATTTTTAACAGCTGATTAATTTACCGATCCATTTGTCAGCGTTTGTTCGGCAAGAATACTAACTCATTTAAATTTCTAGGGAGCTTGAGAAACCAAAAACCTTCTTTGATAATCATGCGTCTCTCTATCTTTCTTCTTAATTCCTAAAGCTTCAACTCCGCTTGAAAAGTCAGAAATCTTTTGGAAGAATTTTAGACTGTTCTTTTATATGCGTTATATTAAGCAATGGCTAAGAATGAAGCTCAAGTTAAACGTATTTTTTATTTAGTAAAATAAACTTAAAGGCGCATTTAAGACAATTAAACTGAATGGTAGAGCAAATAGACTGAGAGAATCATGAAGGTAGAACACTTTAAATGATGAGCGTTGGTAAGGTAGTACAATTAAATCATGAGGATTACAAAGGTAGGACAATTTAAAGGATGATATTTGGTGTGCTAGGACAGTTTAATTATGAATATCACAGAGGGTAGAACAAATTTAAAGGATGATATTTGGTATGCTAGGACAGTTTAATTATGAATATCTCAGAGGGTAGAACAATTTAAAGGATGATATTTGGTGTGCTAGGACAGTTTAATCATGAGTATCACAGAGGGTAGAACAATTTAAAGGATGAAATATGATGTGCTAGGACAGTTTAATTATGAGGATCATAGGGGTAGGACAATTTAAAGGATGATATTTGGTGTGCTAGGACAGTATTAATTATGAGTAACACAGAGAGTAGGACCATTTAAAGGATGAGATTTGGTGTGCTAGGACAGTTTAATCATGAGTATCACAGAGGGTAGAACAATTTAAAGGATGAGATGTGATGTGCTAGGACAGTTTAATTATGAGGATCATAGGGGTAGGACAATTTAAAGGATGATATTTGGTGAGCTAGGACAGTTTAATTATGAATATCACAGAGGGTAGAACAATTTAAAGGATGATATTTGATGTGCTAGGACAGTTTAATTATGAGGATAATAGGGGTAGGACAATTTAAAGGATGATATTTGGTGTGCTAGGACAGTTTAATTATAAGTATCACAGAGGGGAGAACAATTTAAAGGATGAAATATGATGTGCTAGGACAGTTTAATTATGAGGATCACAGAGGTAGGACAATTTAAAGGATGAGATTTGGTGTGCTAAAACAGTTGAGGATCACAGAGGTAGGTTAATCTAAGCGATGAGATTTGGTGAGATGGGACAGTCTAATAATTTATCTTATTCTCATGGCACAACATTAATACCTATACAAAACTAAGATGAGATGCTTGGGATTTCTAGTCTAGTTGAGTATTTTTTGCAGTTTTTATTGCAACAATATTTTTTCAATGAAATAAATCAACAATATTCCCAGTAGAAAGTCTGACATTTAGTCCACTTCCCACCAATGCAGGTAAAAAGAACATTTAACAATTTAGTAAACTAATATAAAAATGAAATGGAAATAATCAATGGTATGGTGCACCATACAGATTTTCTCGTTCCTTTACTTAAATATGGATATATTTACTTGAACTCGTAAGATATGCGAAACAAAATAATAAACTTTTTTTCAGAAACAATCCACCAGAGAGCATAAATGAAATATTACACACTGTTACAGAAACACTGTGAAAAGATGAACATCTGTGTTCACCAAAGAGTATAGCAACTACCCAGACCTCGATTTAAAAAATATATTTGTAAATAAAACAGAAACAAATGGTTTTATAAAAATATATTTCAATTAATGTTAGTTTTAAATTTTAGATGGTACTATCAATTTTCAATAGTAAGTTATTTCGTATCTCAAAGAGTTGCACATATGTGATCAAAATTGGAGATGTTCTTATGTAAAGTACCTTCTAAGTCATTTTCCTGGAAAAATGGCATGCGCCATTTTATTTGTTTTGTTAAACAATGTCTAGGTACGTATTTTGATCGAAATATTTGTATCCGATCTCGAGAAAATCGATTTTATTTTTCTTCTGGCCTATAAGTAAACTTACCTTAGTTATAGAATTAGATTTATAATTCCAAAAGTCCTTCTGGGAAACCTCATTAAAACTCTAGATACCAAATGTCCGCCTTATCGGTAAAATAGTTTCGGCTCTAGGACAATATGCAGACAGACGGCATCACGAAAACAACTTTTTCGGTTTCAGGGGCTAAAGAAATGTCGACATTTTATCAAAATCTCGAGTTCAATTTGTTTTTACTATCAAAATACTTCTCACTCAGAGAGTTCGAAAGAAAGTTAAAAAATCATAGTTTAATCTCACAGATCTCTCGCAATAGAATAGACTGCTGATGATGGAAAGAAACGGGTTCGATTCCGGTCGGGTGTACTGAAGGTAGTTTCTCCTAAATGGTTTTTCACACTTTCTCCACAAAAATGCGGGTACATTTCCACAACCTTCCTCATTCCTAAAATACTATAGTAATGGGTATAAAGGCGTTTAACACAAACGGGTAGTAAGAGGGGGTGCTAAGAAAATAAAAAATACGGGTACATTTCCACAACCTTCCTCATCCCTAAAATACTATAGTAATGGGGTATAAAGGCGTTTAACACGAACGGGTAGTAAGAGGGGGTGCTAAGAAAATCCTACATAATTTACTTATAAAATAAGTTAATTAAGTCCATTTGGATTCTTTTTTTTTTCCGCAAGAGTCAAATCGATAGATGATGAACACGAGGGTTTCAATAATATTTTATTAAATATCAAACGTTAAAATAAGGTTTCACTTTCCATCGATACAAAACCTACATGCTCTTTTAAAAATCTTAAAGATAACAGCATTATAAGAAATCATTGACTACCCACAAATTTCTAAAATTATAATCTATCTTTCCTATTTTATAGGCGGGGGCCTAACGAAATTCTTTACTACTGCAACGAGGGGGGAGAGGGGGCTGGTGAAAAAAATTATAAATTTCAGAGGAAGGAAGCTTCAAGACAACTATAATTATCTTGTCAAATGAAAAGTTATTAAAAAAATTTTAGTTTTTAAAAACGCATTGTTAGGGCGAACCTTTAAAACACAAATAGCCGGAAAATTACATCTACATTGTTTATTGTAGTTAAACGCTCCGTTATTATTTTTAAGTTCATTTCTGTTCCATTTTTTTATTACTACTATTTGATTCATGAAAGGTCTGCTTACAATGCACAACAATAAGTACATACGTAAAGGGAGGTAGATTACATATTAATATCGTATTATCAAAGTTGAACGGTTCACACTATGCTGTAATTGAATATGGCGTAACACAAAAATAAAAAAAATAGAAAAGGAAACCATTTACACGAAACCTTTTACACCATAATCTCAAAGCGTGGTTCAATTATGTAGTTGTTTTTTTTATCTACTTGCTGTTTAATATAAATGAAACCTGTAATTATTTTTGAGTAAGTAAGCTTCTAATAATCTCACGTTTATCATTACATCTCAACAATATATGTTCATCTTTTCAACAAAGAGACGCGATATTTAATTTAACACAACGATCGTGATGCTCTTTGATTTCGAGTTGCCAGTCTTACTTGGGGAAAAAAAAAAAGGAATTTTTAATTATTTTTTTAGTAGTTCTATGCTTTAGTGACTATGTGTGTTTAAAAAAAAAATAGGAGTACACTTTCTCAAAACAATTATCATAGCAAGACATGACTTACAAACTAAATTAACCTAAGAGAGGTCGTCCAAGTCTACAGTCCAATTTTCATAAGAAAAAATATTCCTTTTATTTTTTAAGGTCAACAATTAAACATTTTACTTTATTATTAGTGTTAATTTATAGGTATCAGGAGCGTAACCAGAGGGAGGGGGGGGGGATTACGGGAAACAGATCCTCCCTGCCAAAATTTTCCCTTTCATAATTTTTAATCAAAAATTAAATTATGGATAGAGTAAAACTGTATTATGAAAACCCTTCAGTCCGGCGCTGATGTCAGCAATCTAGGGGATGGACTCCCCACTGTCTGTATCATGGCAAGGTTAAGGTGGGAATGTGGGGGACGGGAGGAAAAGTCAGCGTTCTGCAGTTTTTATATCAAAACATTTATATGGTCAAAATAAAATAAATATTTCTAGAGTAGAAACATAGTTTAATTTTATTCACGTGGTCACCTAAACAGTCGCTGACTATCTTTTCAAGGGTATCCTGGAGTTTGATGAAAACTTTTACTCTTCATTTAAAAAGTTTCTCAACTAATGCTGCTATGCTCATGACAGATATTCAACACATGTTGAGGTCACCATGTGAAGAAAATTAAATTCTTATGTTTCTACTGGAAAATTATTGGATACATTTCGACGAATTTTTTTTTTTTTTGCTATAAAAAACTGCAAAACCATTAGCATTTTCTCGAGCTTCCTATAACCCCACCTTAAATTACCTCATTTTCACTGAATTTGTGTTTGAAAAAATATTGTCCTAACCCTACAGGGTCAGTACATTGTATTGTATCTTGCTCAGACAGCGTCTGTAACTTATGCAGTGGACACTTTTTGCTGTTGGTATATTTTTAATAAATTCAGGAAATTTAACAGAATTTGGTATATTTTAACGACGCTACATGGTATAATTTTAAGGCTTATTTTTGGAAAATTTCTAACAGTATGGTACATTTTAACAAATTTTATAGAATCTTTTGGTATATAATTTAAATATTATATCAATTTTTATGTTGTTTTATTAAAAATAGCTAAGCATTTCCAGGGAAAAAAAGTAAAATTTAAAACAAGATGTTTAAATCCCCCACAGGAGATGGAACATAAGATTTTAAATTAATTATTCTTATATACAATCAAAACCTAGGTGTTTATTATCTTTGTCAAAATTTTATTTCAGCCCCCACCCCCACGAAAAAAAATCTGGCTACACCCTGATAGGTATAGATAGATAATATCTACCAAAAGTGACATGTGACATGACTTGACATAAGAATGCATGAAAATAGATCTAGTAGAAATTATATCAGTAATATAAGGGCCGTCACTAAAACAATTGGACTGTGGTAATCCAACAACATTACCTCCGTTAGTAGCCACAGGCATCAGACTCACGAAATGACTGGACACTGGAATCCCATTGTCTGGTATATAAAGGTTCAAATATTGGTCATACGCAATGAAGAGATTTATGTGATTTATGTGATTATATGTCATGATTTATCATGTGATCTTAGCTCACCCCCTCTCCATTGTTAATGCGGGTGCCTTTCCTCTTAACCCCTTTCTTTATCCATAGTCTTATAAAAAAACATTTTACAATTCAAATCAATGAAAAAGGAATACGGCGGATACAATAACAGCTTTACCTTTTGATGGATAATTTAATAAGTATAAAATAGTTGGGATTGTGAAGGTAACTTTTTTAAATGTAAAGCGAAGCTTAAAACATGCTAAGCAAAGTTGAAGCTAAGCCTGAAATATGCGAAGCAAAGTTGAAGTGAATCTTGAAACATGTTAAAGTTGAAGTGAATCTTGAAGCATGCGAAGTGAAGTAATAGCGACGCTTGAAACATGCTAAGCCAAGTTGAAGCTAAGCTTGAAACATGCTAAGCCAAGTTGATGCTAGCTTGAAACATGCTATGCCAAGTTGAAGCTAAGCTTGAAACATTCTAAGCCAAGTTGAAGCTAAGCTTGACACATTCCAAGCAAAGTTGAAGTGACGCTTGAAACATGCTAAGCCAAGTTGAAGCTAAACTTGAAATATGCTAAGCCAAGTTGAAGCTAAGCTTGAAACATTCTAAACCAAGTTGAAGCTAAGTTTGAAACATTCAAAGCAAAGTTGAAGCTAAGCTTGAAACATGCTAAGCCAAGTTGAAGCGAAGTTTAAAATATGCGAAGCAAAGTCAAAGAAAAGCTTAAGCATTTGAATCAAAGTGGAAATGAAGCTTGTCAAACACGAAGCAAAGTTGAAACGAAGCTTATACCATGCGAAGCAGGATCGAAGCCCTTGTTAAATTTTAAATTCTGGCTGATACCTTTAGCCCCAGGGAGAATGGACATCACCCCCGTGATTCTCAATCCTAAAAAACTAGAATCCCACCCCATCATATTTCAAATTTATAGCTGTGGAGGGCCCTGGAGCTATATAATATTAATTTGAGGCCCCAACATTAAGATGGAAGTGTTGGGGAAAACAAATTAATGGCAGTGTTTTTGTAGTTCTTATAGTAAAAGATTTTTTGGCCAAAATAAAAAAAAAAATTTGCTCCAATAATAATAATAATAATAATAATAATATAATAATATTTAGCACCGTGTCTTACTATACGTTCGGGTTATACGCTTAAGTACTAATTACGCTAATGGATTAGGAATTGGGAGGGTTGAATTTAGAGGAAGTGAACCCGCATTTGCGTGGAGGGAGAGTGGAAAACCATTTAGGAAAAACCACCCCCAGTTCACCCGACCGAGATTGGAACCTCGATCTCCCCGTCCTCGGCAGTCGAGCTCAACACGACTAGAGCGTTAACCAACTACGCCACCGAGGCAGGTTATTGCTCCAATAGAATTTAATTTTCTTCACATGCTGATATCAACCAACAGTTCTTGAATATCTATCATGAGCATAGCGGCATTATGTAAGAAACTTTTTAAATGAGGATATAAAATTGTCATTAAATTCCAGGATACCCTTGACATATATTCAAGAACTGTTGATATTACCATGTTAAGAAAATTGAACTTTATGTTTCTACTGAAGTAATGTTTGATTTATTTTGACCAAAAAACGTTTCTATTCTAAAAACTGAAAAACTACTGCCTTAACTCATGTTCCACAGATATCTGTTATACCCCAAAAGTGAAATTGTTAGTTTAATGATTTGAGAGAATTTCTGCTCATTCGGTGAACTAACTCGCTTCTTTGCTAGACCATTTCATCGACTGGTCAAAAAATAGTATCGTTCATGAATTGTACAACGCTTGAGCATCCCAGTTCATGGACTGAATATTTAATGAAATGGGTAGCTCCAATCGTTACCTGTCCATGAATTGGATGAGTTTTTGTCCGGTCATTGAAATTGAAAAGCGAGGAACCGGTTTGATTCTTAAGTTAATTTAACTTTTAATCTTTTTATAATGGAAGATTAGGTTACAATAAGTTCCTGTTCATTAAATGGGCAAGACTTAATCCAAATTTTGACCAGTACGTGAAATGGTCAAGAGAAGAAGTTCACAAAAAAGGACAGAAACTTGCCCGATTCGTGAAGTGAGCAGTTTCACTATTGGGGTGTAACATATACATAAAACCATCAAATATTGTGCTGGTAGGAAGGGGTGGCGCCATATTTGTTACCAAATACTAGATCCAAACAAATAATGACAGCTAGAAATAAAAAATCACCGGTAAAATTTTCGATCATTAAATCTCAAGAGAAGGGGGTGTGTTCGTTAAGGCTTTTGTTTTAATAGGGAAGAACAATACAAGATCTGACGTTAGTGACACGTTCAATTACCGAGCGCTGTAATCGATGTAAGAGTGTGATAAGAGAACTTGAATCGCAGTTATTGCTTTATTTTAACTCTTTGATCCTTTTTTCTTGTGTTAACGTCTTTAGGATAGATTTAACCTGGGGAAAACTCGATTGTATTTGAAATAGCCGGAATTTTTTCCCCAAGAAATATAAAAATGGAAAGTAATTTAGGAAAAAAGGTCTCGCTAAATTTCCCAAAACGTAAAATTGCGCATCTCACCTTTCTAGTCCGGACTAAAGCAACGGCTTGAAGGCCTTGTTACAAGAATGGCCGTGCCTTAAAGAAAAGTTTCGCCCGTTATCAAATCTAGAAAACGCACAATCTTGACTGACCAGTCTCTGAAAGTATGGGAGGAAATTAAAATAAAAGCGCCTTAAGTGGCCTCCAACGGTGTTTCACCCATCATGGCTTTTTTTTATTCCATTAACGTTAAAAAAAATACTACTTGAGGGGATTCCCATGTTTTCATAGTTACTCATCCGTTTTGTGAAATCATTATTTGCGTTTCCGTAATGACGCTCCACCGGCAACAAGGTCTTTGGCAATTCCAGGCACACACACTCACGCACGCTCTTCTGAAGGAAGAAAAGAAGTTACAAACAAGCTTTGGTTGACCTCAACCAATCTGAGTAACTCGTATTTCCACTCAGCAATTATCTTGTACCGAGACTCATTTTAAGGAGACGCTTCACTAATTATACGATATTCCCATCAACAAAGGAGTGAAGGAGGATGAGGAAAGAAAGGGAGGGGGGATAAGTAAAAAGGTTGGGGGTGAATACGCATGAATGCGGAGAACATCTAAAGAGAGGAAACTCATATCAAAAGCGCACAGAGATATTACTCAAAAGCGCACCTAGACCTTTTATCAAAAGCACACACAGAGGAAAAAAAACAAACTGTATAATATGGGAAACATGTATTATAAACAAAATCCCTCACTCTTAACAATAATTACAATAATAAAACTACTGGAAACAACTCCCTTACTCTTTCCAATAAATTACCTAGGTTAGAATAGGACTGACACGTTAGCTTAGTCGGTATCGTGTCTATCTACTGAGCTAAGAGTCCCAAGTTTGATTCTTGGTATGGCCAAAAAAGTTATCATTGGTGATGAATTAAACGCTGGTGGCTGGATGTCCTATATTTAAGCTAGTTTATAAGTTGTATGATAGGTGACCTGGTGGTCTAGGGGTAAGGTGTCAGACTTCTGTGCTGGGGGTGCGGGGCTCAATCCTCGGTCCCGGCACGGATTTATCTGATTGCCAAACCCTTCCTTCACCTCTGATAAGACATGTATTAATCACAACTTGTGAATGTGTGGAATGCCAGGTCTTTACCGTGGTTCGGATCCCACGTTAAACTGTAGGTCCTCCATTTCATCTCACAATCACCCTACCATTACACATTAGCGTAAGTGCGTATAAACCGAACGGGTAGTAAGAAGCGGTGCTAATAGTAATAATATAATTTGTGTGCTGTAAAAATTAGTCTGTTCGGAAAGGGCACGTTAAATACCTCAT
>CABFWB010000256.1:322371-369747 GCA_902151455.1 Timema bartmani
TATATATATATATATATATATTAATGGTTAGGTTAGATGTAGCCCCATGGAGCTCAATGATGTGCTTTTAATGCGCCTACCTTTGTGCGTGTCTGATATACTCCAAAGTAGGTATACAAACAACGTCCTGTGTGCTTGCATTACGTAACCTAGTCATTAATGGATAATTATATTGCACCTCAACAATAATAGAAATCTTATGAAGTGGTGAATTTGTTTGGCATGATATGTTGCGTTGTTTATGTAAAAAAAAAAGTGTAACTTGCCTACGATAACATGTGGAGGCTACAGTTAAAATGTTTCGTGTCCATGTCCGTTAAGTCAGAAAATTTACTACCGTGTCTTTGTGATAAAGATAAATTTGGTTAGAAAAATAGTGGAGCTTATAAAGATATTTACTAACACTTTGTCCTTTTCTCAAATTAATACGTATCTAGAACTCGGCGTGTAGTAACTTAACGAGATGGTGCATTCAAGAGAACACATTTACGGTCCAATCAAGCAAAGGAGCCTTAGTAACCAGTCACTTATATCAAAATGTTCATGTTTAATTTGTTACTTCACCTTTTAAATTCCAAAACTCCATTTCGTCCCCCTACACCCCGCAATCGAGCCATACCGACAGAACGTACTAACTACCGCCGTCTGTTAGGGAAGATTGCACCAACTTCTGCGTATAGAGGGTGTCATATGGTCAACACAACGAACCCTCCGACCGTTAATCTGACTTTTCTAGACCGAAGTCGCTACCTTTACCTTCATGTAAGCTACTTCTTCTCACGAACTATGTTGACTCCTTTCCAGACCCCACTTCTTCACAGAAAATCTGGAAGTGCCGGGAATCGAACCCAGGACCTCTGGATCTATAGCTACGAGCTCTGACCACTAGACCAAAACGCATACTCACCTGAAAGAGATCCGTACTACCATCAATTTTGATGAACGCTTTTCCTACGAACAAATTATTAGCCCTATTATTTTTTTCCCAGTACACCTAGTACCCGTTGCGATTATACACTTACATTAATGGAATAGGATCGTGATAGGTAGACTGTATTTAATACCTGTTCAGGTTATAGGCTTATAGGCTAACTACGCTAATGTGTTAGGGAGGAGAAAGGTTTCATTTAGAGGAATCAACACATATGCGTGGTGTGAGAGTGGAAAAAACATTTAGGAAAACCACCCTCAGTACACCCGCCGGGTGTTCGAACCCTGATCTTCCTGTCATCGGCAGTCTAGTATATTGCGAGTGTGACACTTTAGAATATTTAACCACTGAAGCAGGTTTCAAACTGTCCTTTCACAAAGCTAACAAACCTTTAGCTTTAATTCATGATGACTTATTAGTCATTCTTAGAGCCCGCCTCACAACCATTTAATCGGGCAATAGTGTATACTCTTACGTAGAACTAGATAATGTATCGAAGTGCTATTTTATGCATTCTTAACTTAGTAGAAGTGAAATTAAGTTTTTTTTTGTTATGTTAGAAAAAAAGGTACTTAGAAATATATTTGGTCCAAAAAGGGATGAAGGTACTGAAGAGTGGAGGAGGTTACATAAAGATGAGTTGCATATCCTGCACTCATCATAAGACATTGTTAGGATAATAAAGTATTGTAAATTACAGTGGGCAGGATATGCAACGCGAATTCTAGCGAGATTCTAGAACCTTGTTTAGTGTAATGACTGGCAAAACCAATGGGAAGAGACCATTGGGAAGACCTAGACGCATATGGGAGTATAACATTGAACCTGAAAGAGATAGAGTGTAATGAGGTAGACTGGATATAATTAGCTCAAGATAGGGATATGTTGCGTTCTTTTTTAAGTACGGCAATTAACTTTAGAGTTCCTAATGCCATAGAGTAAGTAAGTTCTAAAATATGGTAGGGCTAACTCAGTTACACCGGGCTGAATTCCATTGTTTTCTAGAGTACTGAATATACCGCGATGTATTACCTAATTAAGTTAGGTACTATCCGTGGGGTAAGCGAAACTCTTAATTATTGAGAACATCATTAGACCATTAAAAATTATTTAGATTGCTCTAGTAAGTGTCCTTTTACTTATTTAATTAGAATTGAGAACGGTCATATTTTGCTAAGGGACGGGCCCTAATTATATTAAAGATCTGAGTGACACATAGTACATAATCCTTTATAAAGTTTAAACTTAAAAACAAGAAGACGTAACATTACATAATAATTTAAAAAAAAGGAAAATACAAACAGTAATTAAATTATAACAGTTATGAAAACTAACAAGAACTTTTGAAATCTATTGTTTTCGGAGGGGGTAGGGCCGGTGTACCTTGATGTGAGGTCTGTGACAAATAAAATCTACGTATAAAACTCAATTTTAATTGACACGTTTTTGCTAACTTGAAGCGTAATAAAAACAATAATAATTCTTTTTAAAGCAACTTCGCAGTTAACATGGTCTGGTGTCATGTTACACATAGCCTTAACAAAGACGACATGGGAGGTTATGCATACGTCTCATACCAACTTGAAAGAATGTCAGCATTAGGAAATATATATAAAACCATAAAATAACCAACAACATCTAAGTAGAACTTAAGAGCTACCGAAAAAAAAATTTGGCCATGTAGACGTTTCAAACACATGAAAATGTCAATTAAATAGAATTATATACATGATTGAAAAATAAGTCTATTTGTTCAACTACCTGTAGATATTTGACGTCAATTGGAGGAGAACTCTGCCGTTGTTTTTTTATTTTCTCCGTCATCTTCTAAATGCAGGTGGGGTAACGAATAACCCCCTCTGTACCACTCACCCCGCCATTCAATTTCAACCAATAACGTAATACTCCCCCTTCTCTCTTTCTCTTCTGAAACCTTAAACTAATAGCTTTATTTTATATCCTGCAATTTATTTATGTTCATCGCGCCAACCAATGTGAAATGCTTCTCTCATTAAATATATGGTAGTAAAAAAAACTACGGATGTATAAAAAGTAACATTAAAATAGTGAGATAGATTAAAAGCATTGTTTAGTATTTCTAGAAGTCTGACATCTTAGCTCTGACGGTAGCGTGTCTGTACATTAGACCAAGGGTCTCGGGATTAATTCCCGGCATAGCAGAACAATTTAAAATTGGTGAAATACGGGTTTCCCCTTTCACAGTCATCAATTAACGGTCTGGATGTTGTGTCTATTATAGATTTAAGTTGGTTTATAAGTTTGTCAGTAGGTTTAGAAAGTGAACGTAAAACACCTCAAATGAAAAAAAGAATGTTTAAACCCGTACACGGAATGATTGTCAGTCTTTCCTTTGAAGGGCGGTTCGGGTTTTCGGATCCAGATTAGGTCTACCTAGTCTGGTTTTCTCAAAAATCTTTTTCTTACTCTTGCTTCACGTATTTTTTTTTCTTAAACTCTACCTTCCTTATCTTTATTCACTAGTGTAATCGCTCAAAAGCTAGGGTACATGTACCCCCAGGGCACGCGTGCGACTATCAAGGGGTGCATGAGCAGCTCTCAAGGAAAAATTAGCAAAATGACTAAAGAACCAAACGTGGTGTGGAATTTTTGAGGTGACTGAGGGAAATTTTCTCCTTTGATTGTTATCTAATATTTGTCATTTGAGGGAAATTTATTGTGGGGTACATTAGACATTTTGTCATGACCGAGGGGTACAATCTAAAAAGGAAGTTTGAGAACCACTGCAATAGTGGATATAAAATGACAGGCTGTGGTATTTCTTTTTGTGTGTGCATGTGTGTGTGTATTTCTTCTCTAGCAAATATTTACCCACTCCAAATTAACTTTCTAAGTTACATAAACTTTGTCAATCATCATCTTTTAAGGTGGGAATAGAGGAACGCGAGTTAAGGTAAGTGTTTTTGTAGTTTTTATAGAAACACTTTTTTTTTCAAAATAAACACAATATTGCTCCAACAGAAACATGGAGTATAATTTTATTCCCATGGTTATATCAACAGTGGTCATGAGCATAGCTGAAAGATTTTTTAATTTAAGAGAGAAAGTTGTCTTCAAAGTCCAGAAAGCCCTGGACAGATATTCATGAACTATTGAGGTCACCGTGTGAAGAAAATTAAACTCTGTTTGTACTGAAGCAATATTTGAATTATTTTGATCAAAAAATGTTTTGATACAAAAACTGCAAAAACACTTGACATTTTATAGCGTTCTCTACATCCCCACCTTAAACCCCCTTGCACCTCTAGCCCTAACACTACAATTTAAGGCATCTTAGATAAAATAAAGATTTTTGTTGTCTGTCTTCATTCTAAGTGGAGGATTAAATGTCCAGTCCATTCCGTTTTGAACACGATAATTCGATTACTGCATCGCGGGTCTCATCGTGATTCATTTCCCTTCTGCAGTTCAAAACCATACCACCACCTTCCCCGACCCCCCAACATACAACCCCTTCTACACCTAAAACCCACCCTTAACCATCATCCCCCAACATTTCACAAAGTCCCCTTGTTTTAAACATCCCCTACCTCCCTCCCCAAACCCCCCCGCCCCTATTTCGAGAACAGGTTGGAAGGGNTATTTCGAGAACATGTTGGAAGGGAGTTGAAAGGGGGGTTTGTATGTGTTTGACGGGGTGAAAAGGAGGGGGTGGAGGGTTATAAGGGTGGGGGGAAAGTTACACTGCACCATTGGGACACTTTACCGTCCATTCCAGTCTGTTATTTATTTACTTCTAAACCTACTCCGAAAACGCGTCCTAATTTTTTTTTTCCCTCCCAGTCCAACAGGAGAGGAAGTTTTTTTAAAAAATAAATTTTAAGTTTCCAGCTAAATTCAGCCTCTTTGGAATTTGTTTTTTCTACGTGTGTTGTTTGTTTGTCTCGTTTTGTTTGAAACAAATAATTGTAAACGTTACCGGAATATACGTAAAGTGTTTTTTTTTTAAACCTTTCATTAGAGGGAGGTGTGTATGTGCGGGAAGGGCTGGTTGGAACTACAGAAGAGGGGATGGGGGATTTTCCGCTTCGTAGTTGAGGGCCCGTAGCTTCGTACGTGTGTATGTGTGTGCGAGAGAGTGCACACACACACACACACACATACACACACACACGTACTCGCCTGCCACATGCAGTGGTGGCTCTATACCGGGTTTTCGCGGTCGAACATCAAATAGCGGAGGAGCGTCGCTGCAGTTGGTTACGTTTTGGACGCGCGCACGGCTGGGGCCCTCAAGCGTTTTTGGGGCCATTTTCTGTTGTGTTTTTTTTCCTGACCCTCCCTCGCGTGTCTAATACCTTGTGTCGTTGTGGTTGGTTTTTTTTTTTCGATACGAAGTGACGTAGATATATATATATATAGGTATAAAAAAAAGAAACAAGATATAATTCATTTAAAAAAAAGTAATTTACATTAATATTTTTATCTGGTTATATTGTGTGTTGACATTATCAACTTTTTTTTTATTTACCCAATATAAAATATTGAGGATAAAATATTTGGTAAATTAAAGACACGTGTTTAAAAAGAGAATTGACAAGTGTTGTAAACTCACACAGCTTGTTAGCTATCACCTACAAACTTTTTTTTTAAATATCTAAATGAACAAATGTGTTTCTCTTTAAATTATAAACTAATGAAGGGGGGCTGTTGATAAAAAAGGAAGGATTGACAACCTGAGCGTTTTTATTTTTATTTTATCTGATGAGAGTATTTGTCTCGTGCCGGTGACATTGTGGATTATCTGTTTTTGTTTTTTTGGGGGGGAAAGAGGGATTATTTTTTTTGGTGTTGGTGTGTAACCATGGAGATGGGAGACGATCCTTGGGAGAATCACGTGTCATTGCTACAGATGAACTGTGGTCCAGAAGAACATCATGATAACCATGGAGAATACATGCAGCATGCTGAGGAGGTAAGGGGATTATGTACTTATTGGGAATAGTACTCAGAGGTCAGGATTCTTTATTTTAGTTATATTTCATTAGAGACCATCCTTAAATTACGTAAAGTTTTTTTTGGGGGGGTGGTGGGTTTATTTACTTACAAGGGGCGAGGGTGGGGGAGTGGGTTTCAGAACACATCTTAAGTTAAGTTTCTTATTATTATTTATGGTTAAACAAAATAAAACAATTTTTTGCCACAAAATAAATATATTAATTATAAACTTGCACGCATTTTTTATCTACCTATGATGTATTACAGCTAATTTTATTGCATTTAAAGTACCGTATTATAAAATTTCGTATCACTTACCTTATTACCAATCTTTATGTTTAAAATAACTAAACTATTAAAATAATATAATTTACTTGATCGTAAGATAGAGGATAGAGGAGGATAAAAAATCTTATCACGAAAAAAAAGAGCCATACATGGGCCTAATTTAAATACGGCACCTTACCATATATATATACCATACATATATATATATATATATATACACAAACAAATATCCAATGATAACAAAATGAATGCTCACCTCATTAACAGAAGAAGGATAATATTTAGAACGTAAAAATATATGTACAAAATAATCTCACAACATGGCACCAAAAGTATTTAAATATTCAATAGGTAACATTTAAACTATTATATTCCATCTCAACCGAACAAAACCTAACCTTCCAGGCACGCCACAATATCTCTTTCATGAAATTCAAGGGATCCTGTAGTATCTTGCACTAAAATATAGTCTTTTGATTTTGTAAACAATCTAAAATTCCACCAAATAAATTATATATATATATGCACTAAGGAGCTAGATACGAGGGTGCTGTAATTTCTAGGGAATTTACACGAATTAAGGCGAAGAAAGAGTGAATGGAAAAACAAATTAAAAAACTCTTTAATTATCCCCAGCTGGGATTCGAATACTGATTTCCCCAATCTCTCCGTCACTGGTATTCCAGCATACTGCGAGAGTGGTCTCATGTGACCAACTAAGCGGGTAATTACGGTAGTTATTTACGAGCTAATTATTATTATAAAATAAAATTATATAAAAGAAATATGTAGACTATCGATTAGATTAAAAAAAAAGTTGATTCAGCGGAAAACAATGAATAGTGAGATTTTAATTTTTTTTTAATTGTTTTACTTTGCTATCAAATTCTTTACCTTTACCTCTTTTGTCGAATAATTTAAAACTTCGATCGATTCTTTTTTTAAATATTAAAATTATTCAGCCAATAACTGTTTTCTAGTTCAAAAAGCGTTTAAATATATTTAAAAACTAAAAACGTAAGGGGTTGTTAAATATTTTTAAGTCAACTTATTTTTTTTGCACAGCCTCTTACAACCGTCCGGGCTATACGCCTATGTACTAATTACGCTAATGGAGGGAGATTGTATTTATAGGAAGTGTCCCCGCATTTGCGTGGGGGCTTAATACAAAACTATTTTGGAAAACCACCCTCAGAATACCTGACCGAGATTCGAACCTCAATGTTCCCGTCATCGGCAGTCTAGTCTACTTTCCGAATAGCGCGTTAGACCATACGGCCAACAAAGTGGGTAAGTCAACTTTCTTGCTTGTTAAAGTCACGGGGCTTTCACTAAAAAGCCCAGCGTATGTTCAGACGTTTTGTGAATTTTGAACAAATCTACAGCTCAAAAAAAAAATTGTTTTCTTTAGAAAACTCAATCTCTGTTTTATGTCATCGGGAACCTTAATGGCGTCCATACACTCATAAATATATATAAAATGTGGTTTCACCCATTAATATATTTTGTCAACTTTTAAATAATAGTTCTATAAGTTTTTTATTAACAAAAAATTATAATGGTTTGGCTGAGCGGGAGAAACTGTTGTCAAAAGAAATAGTTATTTTCTGAAATATTTTTCAAATTTGGAATTTTCGGGCACATCTTCACTGTACAAGCTTTCATCGAAAAAATAAATAGTTTTGGCTAGAACACTTGGAATCACTGTCAAAAAAAAAGTATTTAATTAAAAATGGGATTTAGACACACAAAAGTCATCTGGTTCCTTGTGAACGCACCCTAAATTCTGAACCCTTCCTATTCAATTTCCTCAAGGTAATAGGCGAACCGTGTCTAATAGGAGGGGTCTAAACAAACTCCCGTTACTCCTAGAGCTAGGTGAAATATTTTAACAGATTTGTACACATTCTTTAAAGAGACAGGTTGTAAATCATTGTCCAGGCAGAAACCCTTTCAGAAGTCAAAAACAGACAATACAATGCCTGGAATAGAGACTATTTCTGGCCCCCTTTTATTCTTTCCTCTCTAAGAAAACAAAGTTGGGTAGTCAGAGAGACGGACTATAGGTCTAAGAGACAAAGATCTGTGAGTATAAGGCACCTAAAATAATTCATTACTTGTGATTACAATACAAATGGACTAATATATTTCTAACGTTAATGTTTGTATAAATGTTGTATTAAGCAATGCAGTTAATGGTTGTTTTATTAAATACAATTTTTATCTACGTTGTGGTTTAATTTTAACGATATAGATGAGTAAGGTAGTTTTAGTTAAAGAGTAACTACATCAAAGCGAATAAGGGATGATAAATCACCTATGAAGAATAACCCACCGATGTACACCCACCCAACCAAGATTCGAACCTCAACCTCTCTGTCACCAGTGATATAGTAATATAGTATATATCCTAGCGAGACTGACGCCCTAGGTCCAGGGGTGGCCATCATTTTTCTCCAGCATGCCACTTACCATGCCATTTACGATTATTAAGGTGGGAGTGTAGGGTACGTGGTAGAATGTCAGTGTATTTTCACTTTTTATACATTTAAAATAAATAAATACAATATTGCTCCAGTAGAAAAACGGAGTTTAATTTTCTACACATTGCGATATCAACAGTTATTTAGTATCTGTCATGAGCATTGCAGTATTGGATGACAAACTTTTTAAATGAAGAGAAAAAGTTGTCATTAAATTCTAGGACACACCTTAACAGATATTAAACAACAGCTGGCGAGGTCATCATGTGAAGAAAATTAAACTCTCATGTATCTAATGGAGAAATATTTTGATTTATATTTGATATGAGTAGAAACTGCAAAACATTGGCCTTTTCTCACCTACCTGCACTCCCACCTTAATACTCCTACCCAAAATATTTACTCTAATCTTACCTTACTGCCCCTAAACTGCGAAAAATACAATAATAGTGTATTCAACTTATATAAAAAAACAAATACTTTTTTTTTCCACTCAGTGAGGTAGGGAGCGCTCTGGGTTATTTCTATTTGCTTTAAGTAACATATTAAAAATAAAATATGTAATAATTAAACTAAATTCCTATATTCAAACACTTCTCTTGGGAAACCCGCCTAGGTGGCGTAGTTAACTAACGCACTAGTTTCGTGTTGAGACTACCGAGAATGGGGAGATGGAGGTTTCTCTCTCAGGTAAACTGGGGGTAGGTTTTTCTACATGGTTTTCCACTCTCCCTCCACGCAAATGCGGGCTCACTTATTCTATATTCAACCTTCCCAATTCCTAACCCATTAGCGTAATTAGTACTTAAGCGTATTACCCGAACGGTTAGTAAGACGCGATGCTAAGTATTATTATTATTTTGGGAATAAATACTCGCATGCGTCTAGAATATACAATCCAGAAGTGGTTTGAGATTGTTATCTTGTTTTTTGTTTTTTTAAGTTGTGTAAAAGCAACATACTACGTAATTGTGTACTTTTGTTTTGTCGATAACTAGAAGAATTACCCGTCTTTGCCCAGGAAAAGTTTTTCTTTTCTTTAAACAGAAAGGGAAAAAAATGCTCTTCATTTTATTTATTCCGACCAAGTTTTTAATTATTTTATAAAATTCAAATATAAATTTTAAAATTACAGCTTCAAGATGCACATTTTCGTGCAAAAGGGCTACTAATTTTTTAAATGTCAGAACTTTACTTGCGGTAGACATCACGCAGCACTCATTAGAGACAAACTATTTTATTAATATGGGCCCTAGAAGAAGATAACAGTTTTAATAAAATAACAAAATACCAGAAGAATTTCTCTTAACCGGTTTTTAATAAGAAAACATTAAATAAAAATAGTAAAAATCTATTTCAGTTCTAAGTGGGTTATTTAGCTCTCTTTGGTATGTTCATAAATGTTTGGTTTGATTGTCGAGGAAGCAAATAGAATAAACCTCACTAGTGTCACTTAAAATGTTTCACGTTCTTCCAGTGGGGAAAAACCATTTTATAAAAAAAAACCTCAGTACAATTGACTGGGATTCAAACCCCAAGCTCTCCACATAATCGGAAAATCAGTCAATACGAGATTGATGGCTTTCCCCCCCACTCGTCCATTAGCGCGAGAGACAATTTATATAATGTTAAGTTTTAAAAAATTACAATTTGGATTTTGGCGTTTCGTTTAGTAGACTTAAAATTTAGAAGTATTGAATATTTTAACCATTGTTGTTAATTTTTTATTAGCAGTAATTATGATATTAAATAATCCATAGCTAGATGTAAATCAGATGTTGCGCTTAGATTAAATATTTATAAAATGACAGTACACGAGTTTGGTGCTTACTGAAATGAACACATAACTATTTTATATGATCCTATACATATTATGTATAGACATGTAAACAGAAATTAAATAGTTGACCCTTTCTACTATAAAAATAAAACATATTTCCGTTGATCATTAAAAGATAAATGCCCGAAAAACGAAAGGCAGCTGGTATAGGAACGTAGAATCGATCTATATGAATCAAAAAATTATGTAATTTAATAGGGGTGGTCACGATAAAAATTGTATTTTTCTACTTTTCAGTTTGTTCTCCTACTGTCGGACCATTCCACCCAATAACACATTCAATATCAGACGTCTATGAATTTCTGCTATACTATTCTAGCACCTTAAGTGTTATAACAATTTGAACCTAAAAAGGTTATTCTTTAACCGGGTCAATGCAACTATATGCATATATATGTTCACTATGATATATATTATGCTGGCTATTTGGCGTATTTGAGTACTTTTCACTTTTTAAAGTGTTATATTGTATATTTAAATAAATTGATTATGTCTTGAAAAATAACTTATAAATACCTATTTAAAGCATCGGTTTATTTTCTGGTTTAAATTCTTAGGACTAATAAGGAAAGTTATTGTTCTACAGGTTGATCTGCGTCTATTAAAATCTAGACCAATTTTAACGATGTTTGCTTTTCGATAAGATTAGACCTTTCCAATTGTTTTAAGTTCAGCGTATCGCGTACCGTTTAGAATTTAATGCTTCTTTTATAATGTAGGCTAACATTACAATGATTCTGAGAAGAAATAAAACTGTTTTACGAATAGACACGGAACCGATGGCAATTATTATTCCAAAAACCTAACGTTTTAGTACTTTGCGGAACAGCGAAGAGATTATTTTTTTATACCAATAATCCTGTTCTTAAATTATTTATGTGTAATTTATAGTTTTATTTAATATGTATTTTTAGGGATTAAGGGGGATTAGATAAGCACATTAAAATTACATACATTCAAGTCCCTTCAAAAAATTGCACCGTTTCATTTTTATAGCACCACGTCTTACTACCCATTCCGGTTATACGCTTATGTACAAATTATATAAATGGTCTAGGAATGAGGAAGTTTAACTACATTTGCGCGGGGAGAGAGTGGGAAAATATTTAGGAAAACCACCCTCAATACACATGGCTTGGGATCGAACCATGGTCTCCTCGTCATTGGTAGTCTAGTCCATTGCGAGAGTAGCACGTTAGACTATATGCACCGCTTCTTACTAACATCCAGGATAGCAGCATATTTTAAATTAAATAAGTAGGGATGAGGATGATTTAATGAAGAGGAAATGTACACGCGTTTGCGTGGATAGAAAGTGGGAATTAATTTTAGGAGAAAATAATCAGTATTGCAGCATTGTGTAAGAAACCTTTTAAATGAATCTAAAAAGTTGTCATTAAATTTCAGGACACCCTAGAAATATATTCAACTGTTGATGTTTTTATTGGAGAAATATTTGACTTATTTTGACCAAAAAAAAATTTTCTATAAAAAAAACCCCCACAAATACTGGCCAATCTCGCATTTCCTTCATCCCTAACTTAACTCGTGTTCCCTACTCTCCCACCTTAACACTAGAAAATAAAAAAATGTGTTTTCATTCAGAACAAATGAAAATCAATGTTTGAAGCATTGCAAACATTATTTAATGTATCTTATTTAAATTACTATCATTATTTCCATTTTATCATTCACGTTATTCTTCGCTACAGAATTTTTTTTCCATTTAAACACTCTTCTACACCCTAATAATTAAGATCTATGATAGCCTGGTTTTGAAAAAAAATATTTTTAAACCCCTAACCGTTTATTATCTGAATCATATGTTCTAAGGTGTTACTATCGCAATAGACTAGACCACCGAAGACAGAGGGGTTCGATCTTGTTCGGGGGTATTGAGGGTGGTATTTCCTAAATGTATTTCCACTCTTCCATGCAAGTGTGGATACACTTCCTCAAATTTCAAGCTTTCTAATCCTTAACAGACACAGGCGTATAACCTGAACGGGTAGTAAGGCGCGGTGCTAAGAAAAAAAATATCCACATATAATTTGCGTAAGTCGTTAAATGATGAACGTTACTATGACAGGGTTCCTGATGTCTTAAAAAAAAGTGGTTCAAATCTTTAATAAAAGGTCTTGCGTTGTAGGTATGTGATAAAAAGCCCATCTGATCTGTCGCTGAGCTTTACAAAAAAACTGCGATTTGGACAAGAAAATAAGTTTATTTTCCTTAGTACGATGACTAGATTTTCATTATTTTCAAAATAGTTACTTGTATAGAAATCATTGGTGAATCCAGAGATAGGGTATGGGGGGTCGTACGAGACACCCCCCTCCCCCTTAAGAAATTCTCTAGTTAGTATTAACAATAATAACTAAATATTAACCCAATTAAATCTATTTTTTAGTTGATACTATTTGTACTGTCATGTTATATCTCCCTAGCCATTTGCTTCACTTGCTAAACACTGTCAATAAGGGGTTTATTTACCCGCTTTGGTGGCCGCATGGTTTAAGGAACTACTCTCGCAGTAGACTAGACTTCCGATGACCTGGAGATCAAGATTCGAATCTTGGTTGGGTGTACTGAGGGTGATTTTTCCAAAATGGTTTTCCACTCTCCCTCTACACAAATACGGGTACATTTACTTTAAATACAACCTTTATAAGCCCTAAAAATAGTATCGTTATTAGTACATAAGCGTATAACTCAAACGGGTACTAAGAAGGTGGTGCTAAAAAACCTATTAACAATTTTAACACATAATTTAACTAACAAAAATCAACATAAAACATAAATCAACGATGGACTTGTATGCGATTTTTCTCTTCAAATTTTCTAATTAATTTCTAAATTACTCTTGAATTTTGAAAAATTTTTCCGTCAGAATTTCCCGAGGGGGAAGCCTTTCCCGACCCGGTCCCGTGATAGCGCCTGCGCTCCCCTCACAACCGGTGCTAAAATTATGGCTGCAGCCCTCCCACCCCCCCTCGCAAAAATCCTGGATCTGCCCTTGGATCTGCCCCTGATTGAAAGGGTTTGATTTTTGTGAAAAGCGATAGTTAAAAGTCAACTTATGATTTATCAATTCAATGTCCAGAAAAAAAAATAGAGCATTCAACCATATAGCTAACATGGTTATATCAACCCTTATCAAACGTTATGGAAAATAAACTATTAAAGAACAAAACACGCAATAAAATGTAACATTAAAATCATCAAAATCTTTATTCAGAACGCCATATGAAAATAAGATAGCTCTTTTTTATACCTTTCAACTTTTCAAAGTTTATTGTACAAACGAGAACACTTTTCTTTCTTTTTTTTCCATAAAGCTTATGCGATACGAATACGACGATATCCAATAAAATTCTAGAAGAGTATGTGTTGGCGATAGTATTTAATCACATAAATTTTTATGACGCAAGTTTGACTAGATAAATCCTATTTTATTGGAAGTGGTTTATTCATTTCTATAAAATAATTTATAAGCAATTTTGATAGCTACAATAATTATTTGAGTTTTATTGACTCAATATTTACTTAATAAATTTATTTATGTGCTTTAAATCAATAACTTTAATTATTTTCTTAGGTAACGTATATTATTTCAATTAAATTTATGTTACTAACAAATTTATAATTATATTCATTAATAATATGAATGTATCTTGCATCATCAAATTGTAAGATGTAGTGCACAAAAGAGAGTATAAAATAAGTTCGTTCGTTATCATACACATACAATCAAACTTATCTGTTTCAAACACTGGAAGTAATACATTTTACAGTGTAATCATGAAATCTCTGATAAACTTAAATTAAAGATTTATTAAAATATAACCAGGTATAAATTCAAACCCTAGGCCTTGGAGCTGGGACAGTTTTTGTTAAGTTACAGTTCATATGAAAGGCCTTTTAGGAAACACATACTCATTTTTTCCCCCCCGTAGTAGCTACATTGGCCATGATACCACATCATTTTTGTAATTTTCAATAGGCTAATTGGTAAAATTTTAATAGTTTAATTTTTATAAGTAGAATATTATAGCTGAAGATCACACCACTTGACGAATGAGTACATGAAGCGAATTTAGTAATTTATCTAGCTGTCGAATAAAAAGTCCTGGCTATTAAAATTGTACTGTAATCCTAATAAAGTTATCTTTAGTCAATGGAGCTGTATCGTGTTGCGTCTCAAGTCTAAATCCTTGCGTGAGTTGCGTCCCGAAGACGGAACAGATACAATACTACTGCCACCTGAGTTGCGTCCAAAGGGACGAAGTCTAAGAAATAAAAACATTGTTGAAAGGATGGATAACAAATATGTTCAAAATGATACATGAAATTATAATTCAGTCGATTATACAGTCAAATCTATGTTTGTATTATTTTATGAGCTCGTTTTCGGTAATTGTAACTACAAGAAAATTTAAGAATCAAATAGCTATTATTTATTATTTTTAGTAAGAAATTCTCCATCTAGATATATTGTGAAAATTGAAAAATGACAGCTGGACACGGGTTCGATTCCCGTGTCCAGTTGTCTAGGTCCGTGTCCAGGTGTCATTTTTTAATTTTCAGAATATGATACAAGAAAATTGCTGAACAGATTTTTTTATAAACGAACAATCAAAGGCTAGGGGCCCAGAATTTTGGTAAAAATAACTACATTGGCCATGATACCATATCATTTTTGTAATTTTCAACAAGGTAGGCTAGTTGAATTATTGGGTAGTATTTTTACTCGTGGTTTGAATTAACATCAAATCAAATGCGAAGCAGTCGCCAACTTCAGCAGTGCTCAAAAAGTTTAAGTTAAATAGTAATTTCAAAAATGTTCCAGCATCTGGATTTGTGAAATATTTTGTAACCACTCCTACACACAGAATTATATTTTACCTAGTCTACCCTAAATGGAAACGACAGCCTTTAGTGCGCACTTCTGGCAACGCTGTGCCTTCTGCTGAATGAATGCCTTTTTCAAAGTCTACCATAACTAGTAGATTTCTAAAAATACTTTTTTTTTGCCCAAACATGCCAACTTTAGTGATCGAAGAGCTTCAAAGTAAACAATGCCTTATTGGGGGGAGGGGGGAAGCCAGGGGAACAAACTGCTTTTTTTTCTCTCATCCCTTGTACGATGAACAATTGCCATGTCGTGAAATTTAACAACAATTTTTTCTCTTCCTTTAAAATTTTTCTCATTTAATACCACTATTCTCATGACAGCATTAGATAAAACTTTATGTTAGATAAATTTAAAACTATTCATTATTTTCATTACTTTGCCTTTTTCACTAAAACTGGTGTCCGTATTGGTAGCGAGCAAAAAGACAATTGAAATAGCGATTGAATGTCTTAGTTTAATTTTAAGCAACTAACTGGTTTTATTGTTCTTTCTTTATATCTTATGGCATATATGACGGGTAGCGAGCAACATGACATCCACGTTCGGTCGCCTTTTGTGTAGGCTATTAGCCGCTCTATGGGAACAGAACGTTGGCCAGGGTATACCTTGGAGGTTGTCTAAAGTCGTACCCTCAATGAGATGATGTGATGATAGTGATTATAAAGTTGTGGAGCCGGTGTGCCTTAACCCAACTTAAGCCTAATAAACCAAACACTGTTGAGTATGTTTTTCAGCAAGATAAATATAATTTTTCTTTAGTAGATATACTTTTAGTTAAATTTCCTGAACTAAGTAATCTCAACAGTTGTTGAATACCTATCATGCATATATTTAAAAAAAATTGAGAAACCTTTTATGAAAAGAGCAAATTTTATCAACTTCCAGGAATAAACTTGACACGTATTAAAGAACTGTTGAACCGCTGTGTGTAGGAAGTTAAACTTAATAAAAATAAGTTGCTTCAGTTCAGTGTATACATTATATATAAAAAAAATCCATAAAAAAAGAGATTAACTCTCATCCCCTTCCATTCCCGTAACTTAAGAATGTAACAAATTTAATTTAGGTATTAAAATTGCAAAAAAATATTTCTTTACATTAGAATAATATTCATAATTAAAATCATCCATCTATTCTGAATACACCCTACCCTTTCAATAATCCACTGTTACAAGTGCCGTGTTAAGTGGTGTTATGAATAGGGTGGAGGTGGGGTTTCTGAGTTGAGTTATACGATACTTAATTCGTAGCTGTAGACACTCGGATGTCCGACAAGTTGCCCCGGTTGTCGTAACACGGGATCTGTGCTCCATCCCCCTCTTCTCCTCTAGATCCCTACACCCTCCTGAAAAGCAGCACCCCCCCTTCTCCCTGCATAACTACCCCCACCACCTATTTTCATCCCTCCATCCCCTAACACTAGAGGCTCACGGTACCAACAATCACCCTTTTCATCCACACATCCACCTCCATGGTTGTCGCACTACTCTGACCACTTTGCGCCTGTCCGTCAAGTGGTTGAAGGGTGGGAAGGGGGTCGATACTCTGTGTATACACAACTCCCTCATCTCTCTCGCTGCTTACTAAAACGTACGACTCTCTCATTCTCTCTTTGACGCACCGGCGTAAGCCGTCCCGGAACTGACAACATTGGCCGGCCACACGATCGTCCAGTAAATATCACCCCCCACAACTTCTTCCCCTTTCGCTTCTCACACAGTATCCACCAAACCGTGGGGGTAGTGTTCGTGGGGTGAAAATAACAGAAACCTAATTCCGTTTAGGATCACTTATTCCAGTGACAATATTTGAATTATTATATACGTTGGCTTACAAAACGCATACGAAGTTGCCCACTTGGTGAGTTCAAAACTATTTTGCCAGACGGATTTCATCTTAAGGAAGGGGACGCAAAAAAAATGCCAGTGTGTTTACAGTGTTTATAATGATACGTGTTTTTTTGTACAAAATAAATAAAATATTGCTCCAGTTCAAACATAAAGCTTAATTTTCTACGCATGGTGATATCAACAGTTGTTGAATATATGTAATGATCATAGCGGCATTTTATGAGAAACTTTTTAAATTAAGAGAAACAATTTTTCATCAAAATCCAGAACACTCTTGACAAATATCCTAGAAATGTCAAGATCAACATGTGAAGAAAATTAAACTCTTATGTTTCATCTGAAATAATATTTTATTTATTTTGACAAAAAAAGTTTTCCTGTAAAAACTGCAAAGACACTGCCCTTTTATTACGTACTCTACACTCCAAAATTAAGTCATCTGTGCCCGAAAATCCTAAGAAAAAAAGGGATCCATCACTTAACTCTATCGTCAGCAACGCGTAGATCAAGGTTCGAATCTCAGTTGGGTGCACTTTAGGTGTTGTATTCCCACATTTTAATAATCACTGTGGTTTTTCCCATTATCTCTCCTCATTAAATCAATAACCCTTTCTTTGAATTACGTTCCTCATCCTTATCCTGTAGCTTAAGTTGTTTTTGATCTTGGTATTGAACGTAATTATAGATATAATGTAGTTACATAAACCAGTTTAACTTAAACGGGTGATAATTCTATTAAAAAAATTCCATGGCGTCAGCACTCTGTTGGCAAAGATAGTGACAACATCTGTGAAGGTGTCATTTGGTCAGCACAACGAACCCTCCAGCCGTTAATTTTAGTCTCTTAGATCGGAGTCGCTACTTTTTCATTTAAGTAGCTCCTCATTTGTCCTCACGAGGCTGAGTTGAACCCGTTCAGGTTCTACTGCTTCACAGAAAATCTGTAAGCTCCAGGGATCGAACCTGGAATCTTTGGATCTGTAGCCAGGGGCTCTGACCACTGGACCACTAAAACAACCACGGCCCACTACTTGTTCAGGCTGTACGCATATTATTGAATTATTCTAATGTGCTAGGATTGAGGAGGGTTTAATTTAGAGAAAATGCATCCTCATCCGCATTGAAGGAGAATGGGAAACTATCCAGGAAAAAAAAACACTCATTACACCCGACCGAGATTTGAACTCCGATCTCCAAGTCATCAGCAGCTCAGCCTCTTGAGAGAGTGATGCCTTAGACAAGGACATTCAACCTTTTTCAAATCACAGCACACCGAAAGAGGCATTAAAATGGTCAAGGCACACCATCAGTTTTCTAAAGAGAGATTTAATCATTAAAAAAACACGAATATTAAGATTGTGTTTGAATAATCAATAGTTAAAATTCTAATAATTGTGTTACTAAAAAAAGTTAGCTATAGATTTAAAAAGTTTGTTTATCTATCTTCCCCACCCCCCACCCCCTCAAATTCGCACGGCACACCTGACGACTCTTCGTGGCACACTGGTTTAAAAACTCTGCCGTTCTGTGTGAGTGCTAGGTTGGTTTGGTTCGATTAGATATATGTATGTATGATATATATATATATATATATCTGAGCTTGTAACCGATTCTAAATGTGACCTGCACGATATGTGTTGCGTTCCCCGTCACTGTCTTGTCTGGTCTAGTCCATGCACGATATATAGCATTTCGAATGGAACGAGAGACGACTGGTCTGATCACTATATTATTTAGAGTGAAAGGGGTCGGGGGGAAGCTTTTTAAATAATCAACACACGACACGTTGAAAAAAAAACCCAGCCACTGTCAGAAGAAATGAATAGAGGGAATCGATCTACTTGATAAGTTATCGCAATAATTATCAATTTACTCATCATCGTTAATCTAAGGCCAGCTTAGTGATCTAATTAGAATATGGTCAGTTACTGTATGTGTTCATTATTAGACCGTCACCATTATTTGAATCATATTTGAGGTAGAGGTAGAATTAATATAAAACTACATTTTTTTCTACTTTTTATAACTCTTTATCTGATTGTTATGTTAAAGCACACTTTCCAAACACACGTATGTTGTAAGTAAATGACTTACAAACTCTAATTTATAATACATCCCAATTTACATAGGGAAAACCTTATATGAAGTCACTATCTCTATTTTAAGGCAGGGTGGAAGGGGACGTGGGAAAAAAAAAGGTCTGAGCTTTTTCATTTGTTATAGCAAAATATTTTTTTGGCCAAAATAACCAAAATATTGCTCCAGTATAGACATGAGGCTGTAATCAGTTGTTGAATATCTGTCATGATCATAGCGGCATTAGATGACAAGTTTTAAATGAAGATAAAGAGTTGTCATTCAATTCTAGGACACCCTTGACAGATATTTAACAACTGTTGATATAACCATGTGAAGATAATGAAAACTTTTATGTTTCTACTGGAGAAAT
The DNA here is from genome assembly GCA_902151455.1 of Timema bartmani. Taxonomy (NCBI): domain Eukaryota; kingdom Metazoa; phylum Arthropoda; class Insecta; order Phasmatodea; family Timematidae; genus Timema; species Timema bartmani. The sequence continues at coordinate 342,105 of CABFWB010000256.1, forward strand.
ATTTGATTTATTTTGACCGAAAAAAAGTTTTTTATATAAAAACTGAAAATAACACTACCCTTCTCTCGCGTCCCATACACCAACACCGTAAAGTATTCATACGTCAAGACATGTGATCGGCAGCTGTCTCCTTTGAGAGCTCATATCAAGGCCTATAAAATAACACAAATAATAAATTAGAATGTTATCAATGATGAGTGCAAAAAAAATAATATATTTTTTCTAAAAGATACTTTCTACCATAATCCTGCTATACGATGCACTACTTGTTTTACCAATATCATAATTTTTGTTTTTTATTCACACTTTTTATCCACCCTTTTAAAAATAATGGATTAGTCTTGACTTGAAGAGTTAAGGGCAGGAAAGGTAATTAAAAAGGAAACGCATCATCATCCAGTAACCCACAAGGGTGGCCGCATGGTCTCAGGTGTTACTCTAGCGACAGACTATACTTCCAGCGATGGAGGGATCGGGGTTCGAATACTGGTCCTGTATTCTTAAGTTTTCTTACAATAATGTTTCTCTCTCTCTCTCTCTACAAATTTCTGTACATTTCCTATAAATCAGGCATGTAAAAATCTTGTTTGAACGTAAGGGCACATATTTGGTGCTTTAATTAAACAGCTTATGGGAACTGTCGCCTTTGAAAAAAAGAGTAGGCCTACATATTTGGTACACACAACCTCACATGTCCGATTTCCTCAAATTATGCTGAATTCCCAGATTTTGTATTTCCACAACTTTTTAAAAACAAGAAAAACATCCACACCCATGGTCACATGGTTTCAAGTGTCACTCTTGCAATATATGAGATGCCTGGTTATGGGTAGGTCGGAGTTTATATCTCTTCTGGGTGTACTAAAGTTATGTTTTTCTAAATTTGTTCCCCCCCTCCCCCAACCAATCTTACTCCCCACAAATGAGGATAAATTTCACTTACACCCCCATTAGTGTAAATGTATGGATAGCTTGGATGCGTAGCAAAAAAACCCCACCATATTATAATAATAATTCAACCTCAATACTATTCCGTAGAGCTCAAGCTGTCTAATATTACTACCTAGCTGAAGTATCCGGTGTTGCCTGGGAGAGGTTTAATAAAACAAAAAAAAAGTGAAAATTTTAAAATTCCAGCTTCTAGGTGCACGTGTTTGTGTACAGGAATTACTCATTTTTTAAATTTTCATACCTTTGCTTGCGTTAGATACCTTATCGCGCAATGCTGATGACAGACAAACAAAACTATTCATTTTAAAATATAAAGATAGAAGATGGATGTATTGAAAGTGTAACTACTTGAATACGTATTAAAATAAGTATTTATTTGCAGCGTGTCAAGATTAGAGGGTTCTATTTTTATACTGATTGCCAATAAAATAGTTTTTTAAGATTATATTTAAATGCTATAAACTCACCGGTAAACACACACCTCTAGGCTTATATCTAGTACTCTTTCGGTTCTTAAACACCCATTCAACATTTTACGGAATTTCGTCGAGCTATAAAATGGAAATAACTTTTTACTGGGCAGCGATACAATGAGGATTTCTTTTTTCGTTCTGCTTTTTCACAAGCCATCAAAAATTAGGCAAATAAAGACAATGGGCAAACGAATAAAAAAAAGTCGGTCGAGAAGGGGCAGGGGAACAGGATTAAAAGGTAGTAAAAAAACAACACAGGACCATAAACAGAGGAAGTAATATAGCCCACAGTGTAGGAAGCAATTAAAAAGAAAATCGTACAAAGAAAGAGAAAACTGTATCTTATGGCCAAATAATTTCAAGCGGATGCCATAAAAGTTGCTACGGTGGATTATTTTGTTGTTGGAGTGTTTTCATTTAATACTTATTAATTCTAAAATTGATAAGTCCAACAACTTAGCTCAGTCGGGAGCGTGTTTGTCTACTAAACTAAGGGTCCCAGGTTTGGTTCCTGACATGGCCGAAAAATTTATCATTGGATGAATGTGGATTTACCCTTATACAGTCATGCATAAACGGCCATTAGCTGGATGCTGTGTCTCTTCTGGATTAAAGTTAATCTATAAGTAATGTGCTGATATAATCAATCGGTTCAGAAAGTGCACGTATAATACAACAAAAAATAAAAAATCTGAGAAAAAGTTATTATAATTTCGTTCAGAAGCTTTCTTAAAAAAAAATTAACTATTTGCTACGTCAATAATAAATAAGATTTATTTTTACTTTCTCATTCATAAAAAAAGTATTTTTATGTACTTAATATTTTTTCTATGAACACAAACGTGTGGGTTTTACAATTACAAATATAGAGTTTGATTTTCTTCACATGTTTATATCAATAGTTCTTAAATATCTGTCCAAGGTGTCCTGGAATTTAATCACTACATTTTCTCTTCATTTTAAAATTGTCTCATCTAATGCCGCTATGATCATGACAGATATTCAACAACTGTTGATATCACCAAGTGTAGAAAAATAAACTATGTCTCTATTGGAGCAATATTTTATCATATATATTATGTAATGGTCATATTTCACGGATAAATTACTATATTAATTCTAGATAGCAAATTAAGGTTAGTTTATAGATTTTTTAATTTAAAAAATGTATTGATTTTTTAATTTCAAAAATTTCTCTAACGTCTTTGTTCAAAATAGTTACCCGGGAATTGTTTTACATGATACATAACATTGTATCCTGTTTTTTAAGGGTAAAATACAATTATTAATGGGGGCTCACAGAGATTTTTGAAAACATTATTACAAACTATGATAAACCATTATGGATATGTATATACGATTGAGTCGTATTACTTAAATCTTGTGTGTGTTAATTTGTACCCAGGTAAGATTTATTTTTATTTTATTTTATCGCGCAACTTGTGATACTAGTAGATTTTATCGAGTACAAGAAGAATTGCAGGCAATTAGTTTCGCAACCTCATTATGCAGTGCGATTGTTTTTATTTTAATGCATCGCTGAACAACTGGAGCTAACAGGCTTTTGTAGGGAACTTACCACTCACTCAATTAGTAACTTTAATAGAGACGTTTTGTGACAGGTTTATTAGACAATCTCAGGAAAATACTTTACTGAGGTCAGAGAGGTGTGATTTATTCAAAAGACTTGAAGCTTTGTTACCAATTGTTTTAATTTCCAGGTATAATTCTCAAGGTGGATGTAGAAAGTGCCACAGCTAAGTATTATATATATCTTGACCTATCAATATATATATTTATTGTCCAACTGTAATATAATATATTATATTTATCATTAGTTTGTTAGTATTTGTATATATTTGGCACCGCGTCTAACTACCCATTCGGATTTTACGCTCATGTTATAATTACACTAATTGTTTGAGAGATTAAGAAGGTTATATCAATAGGAAGTGTACTCAAATTTGCTTGGATACAGAGTGGAAAATTAATTTGGAAAAACCACCCTCAGTACACCTGACCGAGATTCGAACTTCGATCTTCCCGTCATCGGCAGTGAAGTCTACTGCTAAAGTAGCACCTTAGACCATATATTTTATATTGAACAATATAATAGGCATACAGAGTATATATAGGCCTATATATTATATTAAACACTATAAAAATAATTTAACACTATATAAGTTATACACTATGCAATAATTATTGAACACTATACATACACCAAATAAACAAGTAAAAATACGTCCTCCTCCATCCCGCCTAAAGGGGGCCGTCTCGGTAAGCAAGAAATTGTCGCTCAGACGTTCAGCTCTAACGCAATATTTAACTATACAATACGTTACATCAAAATATGGTTCACGTCAAAATTAACTCGAAATATTACAACAGGGCTCTTTTTTTAATTCAAAACCCTAATTTTGAGTTTTATTTATGGAAAAAAAATGTGTGAAAATCTGAAACTAGTTCACTTTCAACGACTTTTTAAACATATCTGTGGAGCTATGAGACTAGGCTTGATGATTAAAGGGCTCTATATTTAGCCTTCTTCTAACAAATAAAGTAATTGTTTTACGGCTCAAAACGGAAAATTTTAAAGATATTTGAGAATTAGCAGCAGCGAGCTTTCCTGTTTACCTTGGAGATAAGAAATTTCTTAATTTTCTTTCCCAACTTTCTGATTGACATGACAAAGGGTGGTTGTAGGTGAAGGGCAAAAGGGGGTATTATCTTAGACAGAATTAGAGAAGTATTTCCAGAAAACTACACAGGCTATTATTTTTAAGCAGTGTGGCTGGACAGTGAATTATAATCTTTCGTCTACCGATGCAGTAGCCTTTAAATTGAACTCTTTGTCACCAGAACCAAGAGCCGATAGTGGTAAATGTTCGAGCAACCTTGTCATTGACCTCAGGAATGGAGAGTACGTGAAAGAACGCTGGGTCGGAAATCAACAGGTGGTTTTTTTTCTCTCTACCCCCCTTCAGAAAAATCCCCTTCCACCCTTTCCCCTATATCCCGGATACGTCGTTATATTTCTCAGTTACCCAAGGAGCAAACACCCGTTCCTGTGTGTACGTTATGACCCCCCCCCCCCNNNCCCCCCCCCCCCATTTACCCCCCTCCGTTTCTTTTTCTTCGCCTCTCTGACCATGTGAAAATTTCCTCAAGTCATGCGATCATGCGGGTCCGACCATTTATTGGCTGGCGTGTTCTCACATCCGTTTACAATGGAACACCTTTTCTTTCTTTCTTTCTTAAACGAGGACGAATTATTTACATCCTGTGCGCTATGGTAGGAAGTCGTAATACGGTGAGGAAATTTGATGGTGTGGTGTTTGCAACATCTCTTGGTGTGGTAGTCATTGGGAATTGCCAAAGAGGATGATTTTGGCTGTGCAAAGATGATAGAGAAGATTTTTATTTTGTTTTAAGAAAAATGTTTTCTTTCGAAATTTGAAGATACTCTCATTTATTATTTTATTTTTTGATGAGATGTAAGAAAACTCGAGTAAGGCCAGTAATTTTGCACTTATTTGACAAAAGCTGAACAGTTGTTTAATCTCTAATATGGGCATCACGAAATTAACTTGGACTTTTTCTTTTAAATGTTTCTCATCCAATGCGAATATGTTCATTATAAATATTCAAGAACTTTTGAGATCACTGTGTGTAGAATACTAAACTAAATGTATCCACTCAAGTATTATTTTATAATTTGTTTTGGCCTAAAAAAGTGTTTTGTTTTTAAAACTACAAAAAAACTTACCTTAACTTTAATCTTCTACCCAACCTTAAGCGACTCTAAAAGATGTGGTATATGATTTAAAGACGACAAAAATTGTTGGGCATTGTTTTTACTCAATACAGTCGTTCGCGTCGTCCATCTATATGTTTGATGCAAAGCCCGAAAGTGTCCAATGGGCAGATTTTTTGCTCAATCCTAGGATTGCATGTTTTAAAAGGATCAAAGCCCAAAGTTCTATTCAATTTCGGGCTTTGGCCGTCTCCAAATAGTCAAACTTAGGATTGTGCCGTTACTAAATAATCAAAGTTTAAAATACAACCGTTACGTTAGGTTAGGTTAGGCTTAAAAAAAAATTTTGGTCAGGTGGTCTTGATAATTTAAAATAAATTTGTAATCTCAGTTCGGCTCTGTTTGCATATCAATGAGATTCACTTGACCTCTTGAATTTATATGGTTGCTCAAAATTGGGTGCACACCACCTGCTCAATCTGGTTGAGAAACGAACTAAAATGTTATTTCAAGCTTTGCTCTTTTATTAATTGCACAATCCTAGGTTTGGTTGTCCAAAAAAAGTTCCGTCCATTGGCCGTTTTAGGGACTTGCACCCAACATAATATACACAGATTTTTGTAGGAAGTCCCTTCTGAGAGGTATTTTTCCCTCACAGAATCCCACTATAAAGACCTCCAAAGAAAATGCTGGTTGTAATGAGTTTCGTTTCCGAGATGATTATAACTGGGGAAGGAAAAGGATCATTGAGGTTATTACATTTGTGCTGGCACTGTTGATTGACTTCTTCCCGATCCGTTAGGGATAACCTGCACGTGTAAAGGATGCTTTGTCATAAAATAAAAAGTAGGCCCTAGAAGGGAAATGCGTGTGAAGGATGCGGAAAAGACGTTTTAAATGCTCCCCCACACCCACTTGTTTTTAAGTCCCCTATTTTTGAGATTTGCCGTTTATTTTTATAGACGAAGTGGATTTTCTAGAAGTCTGAAGCCATACTTACCCAAATTGGTGATCACATGGTCTAACACGTCATTCTCGTCTAAGACTGACTCGGCGGTGATAGGGAGATCGGGGTTCAAATCCCGGTTCGGTGTGCTGAGGGTTGTTTTTCCTAAATAGTTTCCTGCCCTCCCTCTACGCAGATACAGGTGTATTATTTCCTATAAAAACCCCACCTTCTTCAGTCTTATTCCATTAGCATGATTATTAATTTAGAAGTTTAACCCAAACGAGTATTGAGACGTGGTTAAGATTAGCAGTCATACAAAATAAACTATCTTAACATTAGACTGTGCAAACTTATTACCAGGCTATTAAAATAAAATTGCCTTGACCAATATGTTTATTTTGATCACCTAATGGCTACTCAGTAGCTTATATTCTTTTATTATTATTATTATTATTATTATTATTATTATTATTATTATTATTATTATATTAGGTGACCTGTTGGTCTAGGGGTTAGGTGTCAGACTATGGTGCTGAGGGTCCGGGGTTCAATCCTCGGTCCCGGCACAGATTCATCTGATTACCAAACCCTTCCTTCACCTCTGACAAGACGTGTATTAATCACAGCTTGTGAATGTGTGGAGTGCCAGGCCTCCACTATGGTTCGGATTCCACGTTAAATTGTAGGTCCTCTATTTCATCTCACAATCACCCTACCATAACACATAACCCAAATGGGTAGTAAGACGTGGTGCTAATAATAATGATTCATATTTGTTTTACCACTAATTAAAGTCAAAACCAAAGTCAGTGCGATTTTGCAATCATGATTAGAACTTAAGAAAAAAATAATATTGAAAATAATCATGAAATTTTTTAACTTCGAGTTTATCATGAATCTTAACGTTTTATATGTGTCTTAACAAAAAAAACAAAAAAAAGTGGATTTTAAAACTCTGTCTGTCCCTTGTCAGATCTGTAATGGTTTGATGGATTTATTTCAAACTTGTTCTATATGTATATTTTATAGAACAGTACTTAGGATTTTTATTTTTATTTTGACCCTAGCCTTTCAAAATTGGCCCTGAAGATTTAGGTCTAGTTCTAAATGAGTATCTGGGAATAGTTTTCATCATAGTTAGAAATACGTATTTAATTATTATAAATTCAAAAAAGTAGCATAGTTTACAAATAGCTTATTTTCTAAAAACGGAAATTTGTTGATAATATTTAAAAAGTTTGGTTTAAAATTTAAGTATAAAGAATATTTACTGTGATTAACAAGACTATGTGTTTGTTTTTATGAGGAAAACTTACTTAAGAGTAACTTAGTGAAAAACTTTTTTTGAAAAAAATTTCAAAGATAAAATTTACTAGCCTATATGAAAATTTTGTTCGATTGTGTCGTACCATTGATTTTATGTGCGTTTTATTTACCTTGTCTTATATCCCGTCAGGATTATCGGCATTTAATTATGATAATGAAGCAGAAAGAGCAAAATAGGATCTAGAAGAAACGCACCCTTATTAACGTGGAGGAAAGGTGAAAAACTACACGAGGAAAAAATATACCCTCATCTCACCCGGACAGGAGTCAAACCCCAGCCTCCCCATCACTGGAAAACTAAATCTGATTAGCTTGACTTTTAGTCCGCATTTATTATAAATACGGTTTACTTGTCTGAAAATGTAATACCTAAGCAATTTTTTCACTATAAAAACTGCACTTATACAGGCTTTTCTATTATTCTACCGTAATTTGCTAATATTTGGGATTTTTTTTGGACGCATTTAATGTTTATTTGTTCATAAGAACTTTATTATTGCTAAAAAAAAATCAATATTGTATACATAACACCTCTTAATAGGCTTAACTTACAAGCGATTCTCACCAGCTTTGAAGTACTCTCGAAAGAGCATAAACATGTTATAACAAAATACAACGTTCTCCGGTTATAACGTGGGTTTGCGGGTAAGGGATCCAATCCACGTTATAAACAATGACTCAACTATTTTCTAAACAAGTGATTAACAAAAATCAGGGGGGTCCAACTTTTTCATCTCAAGGGCCAAATCTGATTATCAGTTTACACCGTCGGCCGAAGATAATATTTAGTAATTCCATCAACTTAATATAGTCCTTCTACCTGCTTAAAGGGCTGCATGGTCTAAGGCGTCACTTCCGTAATAGACTAGACTGCCGATGACAGGATTGATTCCCGGTCGGTTGTACTGAGTTTTTTCATTAATGGTTTTCCACTATCCCTCCACGCTAATGCAGGTACGCTTCATCTAAATTCAACCTAACTAGTTAGCGTAAATAGTATCGAATGCATACAATCTGAAAAGTTAGTCAGACGTGGTGCTCAGAAAAAAAAATATAGACCTACAAACAACACTTAATAAACAAAAATTATTTTCACTAGTTATATATAAACTGTATTTTTGGTTGGACGAACCTTTCAAATTTTACTGCAAAAAAACTTGTTATTAATCGCCCCAAAATGTATTATTAAATATGCATGCACACACACTTTCACAAAACAGCTTAGCATTATAAATATATATTTATACATTTTTTTATCAATCAAATAAATGCATAGTAAATGAAATCATAAACTTTTAAAACAAATAATCTTATTTTAATCATTGTCTATTTCACATCTCCCACTGAGGGGTTCCCTTTTAACATTCCTCCAGGATACTGCGAGGGCCACATATTAAGTGAGGGTGGACCGCATTTAGCCCGCGGGCCACCAGCTAGACCACACTGGTCTAATATACTAAATACTCTTATAATATTACACTACTGAGCACGATAAACATGGCGAACGCAAACACAAGCGGGTTACAGGGAAGGTGACTGATGAAACAAAGTTTAATACATACTGTGTGTAAAAACACGATTTTCAAAAACTCTTTTCATTTTCACGTTAAGCAATACAATAAGTCATCATAAAATCACTCAACAAATTTATTCAATCACTTCTTTAAAAAGTCAATAATTATTATTTATTGGAGATGTTTTTTTATGATCATATTTATCAGTGAAACAAAATGCATTTTTTTCTTTCAAAGGCACGGGGGTATAATAGGGCCCGCGTTAAATGCGGATTCGCAATGTAACAGACAGCGCTATAGCCGAGGAGCGGTGTACTGGGTAACTAACTAGGCATCCTTATCGGCTAATAACACACTCCCTTAGGGGCTGGCGTGGGAAAATACGGGTAGTAAGAACCGACTCCGTAACAGACATGGCCGTAAAACAGTAATTAATTAAACAATAAATAACACACACATATATTTGCTGTTGGATTTCATACTTTTAGTAGAAAATGTATAGAATAACCAGTCATTATATACTACCGAGAACAATACCTAGCCTAACCTAACCTTACCTAACCACCCTATTATAAAATAACCTAACCTGACCAACTTAAAACCTAGGAATTAGGTTAACCTGCAAGAAAATGGCGCAAGACTTACATATAACTGTATAAAAGAATTGATAGCATATTCCGGGACTTCAAAAAGACAAAGGACTTGAAAATAAGTATGAAATACAACAGCAAAACTCGTTTATTTCATATTTTGCCAAAACCACTCTGGCATTATATAGAAAGCCTAGGCATTTTATAGAACGTCTAAATTTAACACACTGCCGGTGACATATATATTATTTATTTATCAACACGTATTACCACCCGTTCTGCTTGTACGCTTATGTACTAATTACGGTCATGTGTAAGAAATTAGGAAAGTTTAAAGTAAGTGTATTCGCATTAGTGTGGTGGGAGAGTGAAAAAAAAATCACTCGGAAGGGGGAGGGGGGAACTACTCTCACACCACTCGACTGGGATTCGAGCCCCGATATCCCCTTCATCGGCTGTCCTGTCCTATTGCGAGAGTGACGACTTGACCATTCTCGCCTACCAAAGTGGCTCATACATAAATATTAATCTCCTCTGCAAATGTAAGAGAGGACCATAGAGAAATAAAAAAACACAATACTATAAAATATTATAGTACGAAATGAAAAATAAGGCAGCTATCGGAGGGAGATGAGTGGTGGAAGGAAGAGACGAACGAGGAGGGATCAACCGACAAATAAAATAACATATACGTGAAAAATGATTTTTTTTTCCCTATAACACTTATTTTTAACATCAATATATACATTCACATACACACACACACATTAACATAATGGCAGACACAAGCCTCTGAGGGCTCGCGAACGCTAACCGCTTCTGTACATTTTGAACACATAAGAGATAATTTGGCACCCACATTGGCTGATTGATTATCTAACCCCATATAATATTGGGTAAGGGCGAGAAAGTTGACCAAAACCCGCTCCATAGACCAAACTTGGCCTTAAAATTCAGAAATAATAATCATACCACACATAACCCATCCACCTAAAAAGGGGGGAGAGGGAAGGAGAAATTCGTATCCAGGCGGAGAGAGAGAGCCCCCCCTCCCCCCTAGTGCATCACACCATTTCTGATGCATCTGTGAACAAGAGCTGGGGCGTCGTAATAAATGATGCCTTGTAAGATAATTATTATTCAAACTAACCAATACTCGCAAGAATTAAAAGTGGTTGTTTCACGGGCCATCGCTTGACGACCTGTCAGTACCCCAGCCTAATTATTGTCTAAGCCCAGTAGCGACGTGGGTGTCCTTGTAATCACGGTCTAGGATGCCGACAACAAACGGAGGTGGGTCTAATACAGCCGCGGGGCAGGTTCCATGATTTATAGAGCCGCATCGCCACACTCTCTACACTTCCACCTTGAAATAATTGTTATCAACACGCTATCCTCCCCCATCATCTCCAGTTCGTTAGCGACCGAGCTAACGATGCCGTCACGTTGCTAGACTTCAGGTGGCGCTGCGTGCGTGGTGGTGGAGAGCCGGTCTCTTCGACTTGGTCGGTTCAATAGTGATCTATTATTCACTTTCTCCTATATACGGAGTACAAAGATGTCTTTTGGCCGTAAACGTTATAAATCTAGTCGTCCTAAGGACCCCGCCCACTTGAAATAAATGGAAGTCATGAAGCATCATAAACTACTTAAAAAAAAGCTTTAATATTTCACAATATTTATATTACCACCCAAGGGCTTAGAAAACTGATATTTTCTTAGGGGCGTCCACTAGATAATACTAAAATTCATGTAGCATATAAAAGTTTTATACATATATCTATAAACCCCCTAAAGGGGATTCCTCAAATTCTGGGGGCATATAGAACCCCTTACCCTCCACGCACCTGGAATATTCCCAAGGTAAAAGGAGTCATGCTACGATTTTAAATAATGCCCTTTCACCTAGTGCCGTAACCTTTATCTAGTGTAATTTTAGAGCAAGAAACCGAGATATAAAATTCATGATATTAAGCTTGACTCTCGATTATTTTGATATAAGTGAGATTTGAACTAGACATCCTTTGAACCTGTAAATATGTATTTATAGAAAGATAGAGTAATTTTTTATTTTATGCCAATATTACTTATATCTACTTAATATAACAAATTTATTTTATAAATTATTTTAAAATTATTTTAAAACATTCGTCACACTATAGGCCTAAGTTATTTTGACCCTAGAGATTTTTTTACGTTCACCTTTAAGGCACATTTTAGTTTATTATTCATGAGAAGTCATTTTCTTATTTGGATAACATGGCTGCTTATATTTTTGTGGCCTTTCTAGGTCCTCTAGTTTTTCAAATGTAATAATAATAATATTATAATTGATTGATATCGCTTTATTAAGTTTGGTTGATTTCATATTCATTGTGTTTATACACTGACCTTCCTCAAAATGGCGGGAAAGGAGGGGGACCTTATTAACAAATTGACCGCAACCAATCGGTGTCAGCAATGGGGGTCCCCTATAATTATGTAGTTGAGCCTCATTAATAAATAAAGTTGGGTAGCAAAAAAAATACCAGCTGGTCATTGCTCCGATAAACTTAAATAGTGGCACACACAGAAATTTACTTTGGGAGAAGCATAGAACATAATTATTAGATTGAACCCCATAGGCTTCACTAGTTATTATTCATCCAGGGATTAGATCTGGAGAGGGGGGAGAAATAACCAGGTACATAGACAGTTTTTTTAGAGGGTTGTCTGTTTGATGTGCACCGTGTTAAAGTCCCAAACGGGAATTGTCAATAATTTATCTAACATTAAATACCTCATCAATCCATTTAAAGTGTTCTAATAGGCCTACATAATTGAAGTTATAGCAACTATAAATTGTATAGGACTCCATTATGCCGCGAGCCTTTACATTGATGAGGAACACAAAAATTCAAAAATAATAATACTTTAGAAGAAAGCTTAAAACCATCACCCCCCTTTCGTTCCGTAACTGGAGAAATAACCAATTTTCAAAAATAAATTAGAGACAAAATAAATTGTACCAATTAAATAATACATGTGATTTAATTTATTTTATGTTACTAAACGCTACCCATTTGAGCAGGTTATTGGGGGGAGGGGGCGCGTGTGCACCATCTGTTCCCTAGATGACTATGCCTGTGTGGAACATATTATTTCTGTATTTTTTCCAATTTGGAAGTTTAGGGTCATTTTTAATTTGTCTGGTGGTGTAACCTTTTGAATACCAAGAATTAGCCCCGATCTTAAAATAAGTCTATGCATTCGATACATCTTTAGTGCTCTTTAAAAAGGGCCACCGTTTTCACGCATTTTAACCTCTTTCCCTCCTTCAAATTTTAGAGGTAGAAAATGGAGCACAACGTATTTGTGTGTTTACAATGCTATTCTCTCTTGATTTGGATAATGAAATATGATTCTTAAATGTTGTGAAATCATTCTTAAATATCAATTTCAACCCTTAAAATTCCAGAATATAATTAAAAGGTATCATTCAGGAGGTATTAAAAAATTCTAATCTGTGCTCAAATATATAATTAACCGTGTGCAGGGTATAGAGGGAAAACTTCAATGGGAAAAGACCATTGAGAAGACCTCGACGCAGATGGTAGGATAACATTGGACCTGAAAGAAATTGGGTGTAATGAGATGGACTGGATAGAACTAGATCAATATAAGGATATAGTTTAATGAGGTAGACTGGATAGAACTAGCTCCAATTAGGGATATAATGTAATGAGATGGATTGGATAAAACTAGCTCAAGATAGGGATAGGGTGTAATGAGGTGGACTGGATAGAACTATTTAAAGATAGGGATAGGGTGTAATGAGGTGGACTGGATAGAACTAGCTCCAGCTAAGGACATAGTGTAATGAGATGGACTGGATAGAACTAGCTCAAGATAGGGACATAGTGTAATGAGGTGGACTGGATAGAACTAGCTCCAGCTAGGGACATAGTGTAATGAGATGGACTGGATAGAACTAGCTCAAGATAGGGATAGAGTATAATGAGGTGGACTGGATAGAACTAGCTCCAGTTAGGGATATAGTGTAATGAGATGGACTGGATAGAACTATTTCAAGATAGGGATAGGGTGTAATGAGGTGGACTGGATAGAACTAGCTCAAGATAAGGATAAGTGGCGTACTTTTGTAAGTGTGGCAATGAACCTTCGAATTTCTCATACCAGATTAAATAAGTATGTTAGTAAGTATGTACATAGAGTTAATTTTTAAAATATTTTAATCATTTTTACACAGTTTTCTCATACCAATAGCAGGACTTTTAAAAATACATTATTGGCGGCCCCCAGCCCTACTCATTTTAAAATGGTACTTCATTTGTTTTGAGGTTTTATTAAAATTATTTTCTATCTTGGTGAACGTGAGTAGGGGGGAAGGCGCACCCCCTTCATTCGCACCCCCTCCCCCTCATATCGCATCAACCTTGGATACGAAGTGAGATCAAGGATAAAGAGAGTAAATAAACAAACCGCAGTACCAAAGGACAAGGAGATAAAATCGATGAGGCATGCACAAAGAATTTGATATCCACTTGCTAAACGCGGACGGACACCAATTAAAAAAAAATGGAATCACGGAGTCTTCCTAAATTTGAATATTGATCTCATAAACAAAGCAAGGCAAGGCAATTAACTGGTTTTAAGTACCCGCTGGAGATTAATAATATAATAACTAAAACCCTCTTTCAAGGGAACATGGTAGAGATTATGCGTACATGAAAATGGTGGTACGCCTTAGGGGATGCATATTTATAAGATTAAATATGTATTAGGAGAACATGTTTATTATAAGCGAGGTAGCGACTAGCGAGTAGCCTTCCAATAAAATCCCAGCGTCTTTTGTGTATTTATCTAATACTTACAAGAGAGACGAGCATAGTAAACGTGTCTGGAAGTTGTTAATGGTAGTTGATGTAATTAATTGTTACGTCTGACAGAGTTTATTGAAATCAACTTGGTGTTTTAAAACCGCTTGAAGGTTGTTGGTTTTGATTGAAAAATAATAGAAGGGGAACGTTGAATCACTTACAATATCCTTGTGATTTTGCACTTGACGGAACCGCCTCAGTAAGCGAGAAGCTGCCGCGCAGACGTTCAGCTCTAACGCAATATTTAATTCTACGATGCGTAGTTTCACAATATGTTTCATGACAAAATAAAGTCGAAATATACCAACAGGACTCTTTTTTCCCCTAAAACCCCAATAGTTTTAGTCCCTTTAATATAAAATAATGTGTAAAAATGTGACATTAGCTCATTTTAAACGACTTTTTAGATATATTTGCTAAGCTATGAGACTAGACTTGATGAAAAAGGGCTCTAGATTTAGCCTCCCTCTAACAAATATGGTTACTTTTTGAATAGCCTCATAACAGAAAAAGTTAAGATATTTGAGAGCTAGCTTTCCTCTTTACCTTGAGATAAGAAGTTTTGTAGTTTTCTTTCCTCTCTTTCTTATTGACATGGCAAAGGATGGTCGTAGTTTAAGGGCGAAAGGTAGTTTAAGGTTACTGGTTAGACATAATAGAGAAGTAGTTATACAAAACGACCACAAACCATTGTGTTTTAAGCCGTAAAGCCTGAAAGCGATTGATACTTTTTCGCTGACCAAGGCGACCGACTTAAGGAAAGTCTTAGGGTTAATCTATTTTGTAGATCCTGTGTAATTGCGTGATCATTTGTATGAAATAAATAAATAAAATACCCGTCAAATAGCTAAGATAAAAAATAATAAAAGACAAATTTCAAATAATGTACTAACATATAAGTTACCACCTGTTAGGTATAAAATCGTTGTTAGGGAAACTAATACGGGTCGTGTAACGTTGTATTTTTTTTTTATTCTCTTCCCTTGTGGTCTTTTATTTCATTCTTCGTCCTCGTTTGTTATTCCTGTAGACACTTCTCTCCCATCCCGTTATTAGCTTNCCAGCATGATGACGCCAACGAGAATACTTTCTAGGACTTATCAGACACAACTTTCCAAAGGAATGGCTGTTTACTTCGATCTCTTCCTCTCTGGAGGGTACAGTAAAACTTTCATAGGAATGGTCTTTTATAAAACACAACAAATTGATAGCATATGTCTATATTATTAGTGTTTTAGGTATTTATAATATCTACCAAAAGTCACAGCTGTAGATAACACATTTTGGCGCATAAAAACGTGAAAGTAGATCTAGTAACATTTCTAGATTTCAAATAAAGGTCTTTTCTATGAAAATTGGACTGACTCTTAAAGTGCTGCTTACTAAAAGGAGCATTTGTCATGGGGATTAGGGAACCACCCCCGAAATAAGATCTTATGTGCCAGACTGAGAATTCACCCAACAAAATTAATCGTTGACTAAATCAAAATAATCAATGATACTGTCAAAACAATATGTCTTCAATAAATATTAATTATATTATTGTATTTATAGTATCAGTGAGTAAGATTGTTCACTACTTTCTTGTATCGTGTGTCATATCACTTTCATTATATAGACCTACAAGGCTCCAAAAGGTTCCACCCCCCCCCCCACCCCCCCCGTAATTTTACAGACCATATACTATACGTACATTAACTTTTATTGGTTAAAGGTATATAATATTTTCTACCGGACTCCACTCCCCCTAGATAAATTGCTTTATAAACCCTTGATAATAAATATGTGTGTCTACAGTCAATTTACATTAAAAGGATGACTAAAAAAACTGTTATCAATATTGATAATGTTATTTTATAGGTATTGATAATATCTATCAATATTGACCTCTGAAAATCACATGACTTGACGTATGAATACGTGAAAGTGATCTAGTCAATTTCCTGACTTTTTATGAAAATTGGCAGGATTGTATATATCGATCGCTACAGTTAATGTACATGCTTTATTGACACGGTCCAATAACACTAATGTTTGAATAAACGTGTCTGTGAGGTGTATTAAGTACAACTTAAATAATAACTGCCTATTAGCTCCAACCACTGTTTTTTTAGTCGCTGTTGTAACTATTATAATCCGTACTTACACGCATCAAATAATTTGTCGGTAGCTAATTTAATATCTTTAGATGGTGACCTGGTGGTCTAGGGGTAAGGTGTCGGACTTCTGTGATAAGGGTCCGGGGTTCAATCCTCGGTCCCGGCACAGATTTATCTGATTGCCAAACCCTTCCTTCACCTCTAACAAGATGTGTATTAATCACAACTTGTGAATGTGAGGAATGCCAGGCCTCTACCGTGGTTCGGATTCCACGTTAAACTGTAGGTCCTCCATTTCATCTCACAATCACCCTACCATTACACATTAGCGTAAGTGCGTATAACCCGAACGGGTAGTAAGACGCGGTGCTAATAATAATAATAATAATATCTTTAGATGAATCTCTCCTATAAATGATAGCTCACATCAAAATATAAATGAATATTTCGTTGTTCAGTTAGTTTGTTTGCCGGGGTCATTCCATTTTAATTCAACAAATGCATTGTGCTCCATCATTTTTGATTCTGATGAAAATTTGCATGTGCATTCCCCCACCTTTTAGACATCAAATATATAAATATATATCTACATATATATATATTTATATACATATAAATATTAAACCTAATACACCCCTTAATATATATGTTATTTGTTTTAATTGTGGCCCACGACAAAAAAAGTTGTATTTCAGAGTTTTTTTCTTATGAGCTATAACATTTTTCCTATCAAAGCTACAGAGCTCAACTTTAGCTAGTTGGAAAGCTAAAAAAAACCTCATTTTTATGCGGTATTAACAAATTTTAAATTTGAAGCCAAAGCATTTTTTCAAGGTCAAAGTTTACCGCACAAAACTCATTTGTGACCCCATTTGGAAATTTAAAACCCCATGAATGACTTGGAATAACAAGTTCACTTTCTTTTTCTTATATACATGTTTATGAATACTTATTGTATAAACAGATTGGCTTGTTACTCTGACCATTTCATAAGATATGACTACCAAAAGTAGTCAAGTTGTCCTAAAAATCGAGTTTTCAAATCTAAAAAAAATGCTCTTTCGCTGTTAACAATATTTAGGAGCACGTCTCCTGCCACTGATAACACTTGACTTGGTTAATAAGCGCTCTAACCCGCTTCACTGGCCGAAAAGTCTAAGGCGTCACTATTGTTTTAGACTGACCTGTTGATGACGGGGAGATCAGGGTTCGAATACTGGTAAGATGTACTGAGGAAAGAATTTCCTTTTTTTTCCCCTCCACCTAAATGATGATTAAGGTACATTTCCTATACATTTTACCTTTTAAATCCCTAGCCTATTACTAAAAATACTGGTAAGACGTGTACAAAAAAATCATCATTCCTTCTCTTTAAATTAAGCAGTATATTACCATAAATACTAATAAAAACAATACGTTATACGTCCTTTAAAAGATAGGCCTATGTATTACTGCCATGAAAAATGTTATCCTTTATTTAAAAAAATAAGGGATGAGCTTAAATAAAAAATCTCCACCTTAATATTCAGCGTTGACAGAGAGCCCTGAGGACATGAAGGACGGTTTTGGCCAGTAGTCCCCCCCTCACCCTCCCTTCATCCTCTGAATCTCTAGTTTCCCCTCTCCTTTTCCCCTCCCCTCCCCCACGTATGGTTAATTCATGATACTCACTAAATCACACCCAGCTTTGTGTGTGGTGATGTCATCCACGAAATTTGAACATACCCACAATTAATCTTCACTACCCATTTAAAACAAAATATTTATTAGTCAGGTTTAAAAATGATCTTGAGAAGAGAGTTTCATGTTCAAGATATTTATTTCTTTTCAACATTTTTTATTATTATTATAAAAGTACATTTTTTTTAAAATAGAAAAACGTTGCATGTGGTTAACATATAAATCAATGTAATTCATATTTCATTTGATGTTAATTTGAATATTTGTATGTTTGTTTATTATTCATTCGAGAATTTAATGAAGAAATTATAAAATATTGCTAAAGAAAAACAAAAAATAAATATAATGTGCATTAATAAAAATAAGTTTTTAACTGAACCAAAAAACGAAATATCATTAGCGTGTTTTATTGACCAGATTATATATCTAAATACACTTTTTTTCAATTCCTTTTTTTAACTAGAAAGGCTTGTTTAATAATGTTTCTTCGTTTATACGTTGTTGAGACTTTTTTTTACTATATCAATTTGATTATGGCCTCAAAAATGAGGTATTGGGCATTGCAAGGTTGCAACTTTCTTCCAGATAGAGAAACAATTTTATACATTAATTTTTTATTACAATATTGCTAGTAAAATAAATTTTAAATTTATTTAATAGGTCAACGTTCAAATAAAGGTAATAATTAAATAATTTTTTAAATGTAATGGATCACAAAATATATGTGTATTGGAACAGAAAGATTTTATGCAGGGTCTAGAGTGTAATGTGGATGATCATCTGGAACTGTAATTTGGTATATGTTGTCAGTGGTGGGGGATTAGGGGGAGGATTCCCCCCTGGAATAAATTACCCCTTCCTCCAAATATTCTAACATTATCGAATATGAAGCTTAAATACGGCCTTAAATCAAACTCCAAATGACTTTTAAAGACATTCAATTTTAAAAGAATTTGCCGGAGAAAACCACTTTAAATATCTTCTAAGGCCATCCGAATTTCAAAAATTTCTAAGAAAGGACTCCTTCAAATAACTTATAGATTCATGTAATGCTGAAGAATTTTCACGTGAGGATCACTTCAAATAGTTTCTAAAAATATTCAAACTTTCAAAAATTTGTCGGTGGAGGCATCCTATTTTCCAAAAGGTTTCCAGAAGAGGACCATTCAAAGTGGCTTATAAGAAGATATCATTATCAAAATATTGCTGGCCGAAGACCACTTTAAATAGCTTATAGAAGCATCCAAATTCTAAAAAAATCTGGGAGGAGGACTCCTTCAAATATATTTTACAAAATCTAAATTTTAAAAAAACTGGGTGTGGACTGTTTAAAATAGCTTTTAGAAGCATCCAAATTTCAAAAATTTCCTGAAAAAAGACTACTCAAACATCTTTTAGAAGCATCCAAATTAAAAAAATTAATTCTGGGAAATATTACTACAAATAGCTTGTAAAAATATTCTAATTTTCAAAAATTGTGGAGGAGGAACACTCCCAATAGCTTTTAGGGACATCCACTTTTCAAACATCTATCGGGAAGAATGGGGTTGGATGGGAGGGAATGGAATTTAGGTGCCTAGAAATAACCTATATATTTATGTGCCCCTACTTCCCCTACACAAATAAGTTTGTCGCCAATAGGTGTTGATAAGGAGAAAATCTGGAAGCCCAAGAGGGTGGCTATATTTTGCTTCAATCAGGGGCGTCGCGCCGGTGGGGGTTAGGGGGGTATCCCCCCACAATGTTGGTTAAAAGCTTGAAAGTAGGGAATCTTGTGAGATTTGAGATATGGAGCTGGGAAATTCTAGGCTTATTCTGTACCCCACTATTCTCTATTATGTAAGTCCTTAACCATATTCTTGTACAGACAAATCTAAAATTTCCCAACTTTTGATCCCTACCCTACAAAAAATTCCCAACTTCAAAAAAATCATCAAACATTGAAAGGAGATTTCTTCTGTAGTAAATTGTAGAAAGCTTAGTTAATCAAGTGGTCTAGTAGCGCCGTTGTCAGTAGGCAGAGACAACGGCCAGTCAGGGTATGCCGAATGGGGTATGGAAACGAATCATAAGGGAACATGAGCTGACCAGTAGCAAAATTTCACTCCGTCAGCAATCCATGAAGTGGCAGCATTGTCAATAAATGTTTTATTTATTATTTAGTGTTTTTAGTTGTAACTTTAGTGGCCAAGGGTGCCCTCGGAATTTTTCTCCAGGGGAGGGGGCAAATAGGGTGTATAGAATATCCCCCAGCACGGTAGAGGGTTCGAGGGTCCTCCTCCGGGAGAATTTATTAAATTTAAACCTAAAAAGAAGCTTTTTCCTTGTCTCTTGAAATAAGATATAACATAAGAAAAATGTTTCAAACTTCTAATATTTATGCAACCTCAGAATCTCAGGGGGAACAATTGCACCCCTGCGGGCGCCCTGTTTATGGCTATTAGAATGCCGCAGTTTTATGATACAAATTATCATATGTTGTACAACCAATGCCTTAATTAGGGATTTATTAAATGTTGAGAGCATAAATGCAGTGAATGTCATGCAACATTTTATTGTTTTCTTATCGAAAGATTTTACTGATAAACTGAGGACATTTAGGTTAGTGATAGTGTTTGACTTCTGAAATTCACACTAATTTTTCTAGCAAGTAAATATACTAGTTTAAATTGAACACTGATGTATCTTATTTCATTGTTTATTATTTAAATATGCTTTCGTGAAAGCAATTTAAATAAAGCTCAAAGCAACAATGAAGGAAGAGGTATATCTTAGGGCTGTGTTACATTGTTACAACTCTTATAATTTTTAATTTGATTAAGTAGACTACATTAAACAAAAATTAAGTTTTTTTTTCCACCCTTTAACATTTTTAAATTTGAGATATATTCTTTAATTCGTTATTTAGTGTTGAATATTCATGAAATTTCGTGTAACCATGTTGTTTAGAGTGCTGATTTAGAATTTGCCATCATTTATTTCATATAATTTCAGGGGAAGCCCCTTCACCCTCACGCGCTAAATTACAATATGTTGTGAATAGTTTATTCACCAGTATTAACATTTTAGGGCAACTTCCATAAGGTTATGAAGCAGAACATTGGTAGACAGGTATCAAAATACTGTTGAAATATCGATAAATTCAATTTTTAATTTTTTTATTTTACAGCTGAAAATGTTTTTAAATAAACACGGCCAAATTGCTAGTTTTTTTATAAAGTGATGCTCAGGGAGCTTACTAGTTAAACATTGCTTCCAAGTGTGTGATAATAAAGCAGCAGTTTCCAACCTGGGGGTCACAGCGTGTTTTATGTGGGGTCACAATATAGAGGTTTTAGCTTTATATTTACTTTTTCAAGGATATTAATGATTATAGGAAGATGCAAAATTCTAAATATCCCTCTAAGCAAATAAGGGTACATTTCCTCTAAATTTTATCTATCCCCCTGGTGTAGTTAGTTAACTGTAGATAGTCCAGGCTGGTAATAATACACAGCGAAAAAACTTAAAAACTAGGATTTGAACTCTTTTAAATGATCAAAGGGTCAGCGATGGTCGCAGAGAGAAAAGTTATGGTCTTAAACTACAAAATGCTGGAAACCACTATAATAAAGTCAGTTATATTTTTTAATCTAAAAATACACGATTTGAACGATATCTGCAATTCTAAATAAATATATTTAAGCTCAATTGGATATTTAGCTCAGATGCAGGTAAACTGAAATAAATAATAATTCAAGTTATTTCCTTATGCACCGAAAAAGCCTTGTAGCTTTAAAAATCCAGGATCAACAAATAAATTTAAAAAATAGAGTTGCCTAAAAGCTCGGTTCAAGGCTTGATCACTACCACAAATTTTTAAAAAAATCTGGAGGCCTCCTGCCACCCCTCCCCCCACCCCCCGTTCTCATCATTACTCTTTCTAATTTCGAAATGCTTAGAGTTAGGAAAAACACTGGTCCCCCGTCACCCCCCAAATATATTTCGTGTAACGCCCCTGGCTTCAATGGCCAGTATATCAACTACTCTATGAATGCTATGAATGCTTGGTAGCGTTATGGAATATGACAAACCAATGGCTTGTTGTTACAGAACCTGTAGCAATAAATAAAAGTAGTTTGGGTCTGATAGATATATATATATATATATGAAAAATATTCTTAGGTCAGTAATGGACAGCAGAATATGTGTGTGGTTTTTTTATAAAATCTTTGGAGATAACCACAAATTGTTCCAGATTAGCCTTTTTGATGAGTTACTAATTTCAGGGGAGGTGTACCAATTTATAAACTCTAAGCTAATACCCATTCCCACCCCAAAAAGTTGTATAAAATTCGTAAAATATATTGAATAAAAAATAATCCATAGCAATAATAACAAAGGTCTTTTAGTATTTAAACAAAAAAAAAACTAATTAAAATTTACTATATACATTTTTATCATTTTAGACCATTTTACTGACCATAGTTATATTCACGTTTTAATAGAAAACATTCTATCATGCTTAACTTTTACGTATTTTAAATTAAATTTATGTTTTTTAAACAAATATAATGTATTAAAAATACTACCATCAAGTGTATCGCTTTATGACTTTAGAAACATAAACCAATTTTTAAGGCAACATATATTATATTTCTTTCATAGGATGACCACATAACAATTGATTTAACAAAATAAATGCCCATTAAATAAGCTACAGGAAATAAGGATCATATTACTAATCAAATGGAATTTTAAAATTACATCACGTTTGAAATTAAACCACGATGCCATATGAAGCGTGATCAGATTGTAATTAATTATTTATCAATTTAACTTTTAATTAATTTGGCTTACAAGAAACACGATACGATGAAAGAATTTTAGGACTATTCTATTTCACCAATGTCGGATTATAGATAAATACCCGGATTTGTACTAAATAAAAATCATTAGATTTGGTTAACTAATGGGTTGGATATTTCGGGAACGAAATTCAGTTAACTAAATAAACTATTTTTTCTAATTCAAAATAATAAATTAACTTAAGTGGTATAGTGCTAGTAAAAGGAAAATTACATCTAAAATTATTATTTATATTTAACAATATTTCAACCCACATCGGTGGTTGAATTTTCTAGGGTGTCACTATCGTAATAGACCGGACTGCCTATGGTGGGAAGATCAGAGTTCAAATCCCGCTTGGGTGTTCTGATTTTTTTTCTAAATTGTTTCCCACTCTTCCTCCAAGAAAATTTGGGTATTTACTATAAAATTATGTATATCATCCATGCAACATTAGCGGTTATAACGATGATTAGGGTTGACAGAGCCATGTTTGGCATCCTAGCCTTAGACTAGTATTTCTAATATTTTCATCAGTCATGCACCCCTTTCGGGATCTGTATACCCCTTACAACTCTTCCCATAATTAAAGTAAACACATGCCTGCTATCATTTAAAATATAATGGTAGTTCTCAATTTTAATAAAGTTTTAGTGGTAAGAAAAATAAAGCCGTGACAAAAGGAAATTAAAGCTTATAAACATTCATAACATAATGTCAAAATATGAGTTATCCTGTTTATCAGACATTGTTCATCAATCAACCTCTAGAGTAGGGTGACAATACTTCTCTGACTTTCAGGGAAATTCTCAAAAATATGATTTTTTTTCCGTGACTGATTTTGTACCTGAATTGTTAGGGAAAGATAATGCTATTTGAAATGTATATGGATTAAAAACTTTGCCTACTTGGGTGATTCCGAAACCATTTTGCGAAGTAGGCCGCATATTAACTTGATGCCCCTAAGCACTAAGAAAATGAGCGGTTCACTCTGCGAAGCTTCTTATTTACCGGCTGCTAAAGTTTCCCCTCTTCCTCTGACGAATATACACTCTACTATTTGCTCCTGGACAGCATTGACCTTCATTTATAAGTTATTTTTTGCCTTGTTTCCTATTCTAGATATACAAATACATCCACGGACCTTTTAATCTACATCCTGGCAGGAAGATTACTACAGGTCATTTTCGTGAATAAACCAAATAACCTGGGTTAGAGACGATTAAAAAAACTTCGTGTTTTAAAAAAATTGTGCTTTACCAATGTTAGACAATTTTTAAAATAATTTAATAATTTATGGTTTTTATTTCGTGGTATATCTTCAAAACTCGCCAAATAAAACGAAAATACATTAGCATGGGGAATCATATCTTGACTTTCCGCTATTTTACAGGTGGGAAACGTCCTTGAACTGAAGGCTTTTAATTGAGTCATTTGGAAAAAGGTTCAAATGTAAAACCACAACATGGGGGCTAAAGACGAATAATTCTCACTCATTTCACCTTTTGTCTTAACTTTTAGCTCTAACTTGAACTATTAGCTAACGTAGTCGCGTCCCACACAAAACTTAATTAGACAGGTACCTAATTTATTAACCTATACAATAACGTGAATAATATAGGATTTCCAATGTTAATGGTTCTCTTCGACGAGTTTTAAAGATCTAACATTGAAACAAAAGCATACATTCTTAAATAACTCTTTAAAATGTCCTTACATTGTGACAATTTTTTTTTATTATTATCTTGACGCAGTTATTTTGTTCTCTTGTTTATTTTAAATCGTCTACATTCTACAACATAATATAAAAATGACCTGAGGAATCTTCCTGCCAGGATGTATATTAAAAAAGTCAGTGGTGTCGATCTAAAACAGCAAACATGATTTAAAAACATTAAATACAAGTCATGGCTGTCCACACGCAAATAGTAGAGGCAGTGTGTATTCTCGTCAGCGGGAGAGGGCAAGTGTCATCAACCGGTAAACAAGAGTCCTCGCAGGGTCAACAGCTCATTTTATTTTCTCTCTTTCTACTTATGCAACCCATTTTTCAAAATAGCTTCAAATTTACCCAAGCGAACAAAGCCGTTTAGTACTATTTGAATGGTCAATACTTTCTTGATTTTTTTTTAGCAACACGTTTTACCAGCTTGGGTTCTACACCTATGTACGAATTACGCAAGTGAGTTAGGGATGAGGAAGGTTGAACTTAGAAGAAGTGTACCCACATTTGCGTAGAGAAAGTGTGAGAAACAATTTAGGGGGAAAAAATCTCAGTACACCTAACCGGGATTGAACCACGTTCTCCCAGTCATCGGCAGGCCAGTCTATTGTGACAGTGACGCCTTAGACCACGCGGCCACCGAAGTAAGTTTCTACGACCTACATCAGTGGTTTTTGAGTGGCTGTCTCTTTCTCTCTCACCCCCTCATTCCACTAGAAAACGTCAGAATTTTTTTTTTTTCCACTTTTAATTTAAACGTACCATGGTTTAGGAAACACTTGAGGGTGGCGTGGTCAAATAGACTAACCAAGCTTCTTACAGCTGCAAGTAGTGGTTATAAAACCTCGTCGTCGCGCCAACCCTTCGGCTTTAGAAGGCGGGAAAGCTAGAAAGGACGAACAATGGACGACAGGATCTTCCCTGAGCCTACTACAACTCACCCCGGGCTCTCCTTAACCTTCATTCCCAAGGGGCACAGAGTCACAATACACCTCTGACCCCATTCTTCCTCCCCCTGCTCCTGTAAACAAAATAAAATACAGCACCCGGTGAAATCCGGAGCTAATTTCGTCAAGGCTAAAGCAAAGCTCTTCACGTTTTAATATGGGTTGACTGATGACAAAACGTCGACTGAAAACTTGAGTCTGAACACTCGAAATAGACACGTTCCTTTTTTATATGGAAGAACTTTATATATATAATTAGATTATTTAGGGCTTGTCTAATTTCTTTTGGCATGTTATATATTCTTGTGGTTTTTGACCTTGAAATATTTTAAGTCATCTGCGAGGATTTGCACAAGGATGGATAGAAAACTTTTTAAATTTAATTTTGCTGAAAAAACTGATTGGAGGGTCACAAGCAATATTGTGTTCTATGGATAGTGACTGAGAGATCTAAGAATCTTGCGTCGTTAGTAAATATAATATCCACACTTAGATAGTCAGCCAGTGCCCAAATGACCCTCATAGCCCCAACGTTGTCCTAGTCTACGTCCGAACTTTTCTAATGCCAGTTCACGAATATAGTTCAACCAAACTTTTTACTAACATAATATGGTTGAAAAATAGATCCGGTATGTCAAATTAGTTTGATCATTAGGACCACATTCAAAATTTAAAATACTGAGCGGGCCGTATTTCAGGATAGGCAAAAGTAGGAAGCTGCATTAAACCAAGAGCAGGATTGATGACCTAATGATGATAAAGAATAAAAAAATTGTAATAATTTTAAGTGAAAAAAATCCTTACTATTAGCTACAAAAAAAAATATATCAAATTTTAAGATGAACTCTCTGTTTTTATCAGAAATATGAAACTTTTTATTTGCAACAATACTATGAGCGTTAGACTTTTTTTTTATTTTTTTTAATTTATATCCTAATAGGAAAACTCCTGCAAGACAATTTTTGTGAATAGACCAAATAGCCTTGATTGTAGACTTTAAAAAAAGAAAGACTTTAAAATTACTTCAAGCTCAGACAATATAACAGACAGTATAACATTATTTTTATAATTATTGTTTAAGAATTTCTGGTTTTTGTTTCAATGTTAAATATCTTTAAAACCAGCAGAATAAAATGTAGTTTCCATTTACATGGGAAATCATATCTTGGATTTCCCCTGACGTCACAGTTAAGCCAAACATTTTAATTAAAATTTTTTTTTTAATATATAATTATTTAAGAGCTGGTATGGTATATTTTAACGTGTTTTTACAAACGGTATTAAATTTTATTGACATGAAGTGCCAGTTTCTATATTCCGTTTCAAATATTTTGTCACTTTAATTAATGTGAAAATGAGGATTATATTAATAAATGCACCTTTAACTCTAGGATAACTCCACCTGCCTGACGAACGGAAATAAACCATACTTCAAAATAAACCCTGCTGAGAATCACCCCAGGCCCCTCAGATCAAACATGGTCGTGCTAATATCGAGTAAAGGCGTCGTTCTACGTTTAGCAACTATTAAAACAATAACGTAATTTTAAAACAGCATCATCTATAAATTGTGTGTCATGTTGAAACAAAGCAAAAAGTTTATAAAGGCTAAAAATATTTCAATTATAATATAAACAGGCTTTTCAAAAAAAAAAAATATTTTTGCGGCCAAAATTGATGACATTTTACTATATTATTAATGCTCAGTTTTTTTTTAATGTTACAGTCTTAGTCCGTTCTTGCCCGCGAAAAAAGATACCCCCCCTATTTTCATTTTGGCGTATATTTTTGTCGGTCCCATGAGTTGCGAAAAAAAACCCAAACTAATTCCATACTTTTTTTTTAGGTTGAGTATGTGGACGGGAAGGGGGGCTAAATGTTTGTTGGAGAGAGGGAAAAGTGGGAGGTTAGTTGCATGAATAAGTCC
>CABFWB010000257.1:0-19599 GCA_902151455.1 Timema bartmani
TTTTCAGATCAACAACCAACTAGCTATGTCTAAGTATTCTTCTAAAAATTAATCATAATATCTGATCTTTCTGACGAGACTAAATAGATATATTTGAAACATTTGTTTTGTTCCAAGTCTTTGTGTCAAAATATAAATTAATATACATCGGGGAGTAAGATTGTGGCTAGTTACAAATACACAATTTTAAGTTGAAAATCTTACATTAACAAGATAAGCTATATAATCAGTTCTTCCAAGAGAAAACTTGCAAGCATTTCAATGTAAACAAGGTTTGAGCAACTATGCTAGAATACTTCCAACAACTGATCTTGAATAGAAGTAAGTCTGAGATCAGTTTGAATGAGTTTATTTTATTATGCCTAGTGCACTTACCACCATTTTGGACTTTGATGGTTTAGGCTCATAAAAATAAAATTACACTTCCCACCCCAACAAGAGTGTTCATTACGATGTGGTTATGTGGTAGAAATGACCAGGGCCTAGATTTTCATGACCTAATAATCTATAAAATGATATACAATCTTCAAAAAATGACCTTAGAAAAGGAACAAAAACTCTTATAAATTCACACAACCAAATCAAACATGTACTTTACAAATGTAAATTAAAAAATACATGTGCAATGAAAAGCCTATAAAACTAAATTCTTGCATTCTGCTAGATATAATATTGATTTACAAATATCTGCTTTAGAAGTAATAGCTTCCCCCCTCCCAACGCAACCCTTTTCATCTTAGTCGGCGTGTCTCACCAGGAATGTGTATTCTACAACCATACAAGCAAAGAGGATACAAAATTCATGGTCTACACTATCTTATTCTTCCAACTGTGTTATGAGAAAAATTATGCAATAATGAGATTTCAATGGTATTTAAAACTATACTTAAAAATGCTTAAAAATTACACATACCAAGAAAATATGACCTAAAATTTCAAAATGACAAAAAATAACTTATAAAATATACATTTTTTCAACCAGGGGATCATGAACTGAGTGTTTGTACTTATGAGCATCGTCTCTTAAAAAAGATAGCATGTTATCAAAACCCGGGCCCTGGAGATTACCAACTATGTGAGAATTTTAATGCTATTGAATAAGATGTAGAGTTACCTTCAGTGAACATGAAAATGAAAGTTTATGGTAATAAACTGCAGATTCAGCTAACCTTAAATCGTGTTTTATTTTATAAAAATAAGACGTATTAATAATGTTTTTAATACCATTAAAATTAGAAAAAAAGCCTAGGACCCTTCTATATATAAAGAGACCCATCTAAGTCCTTTTCTCACCCATTAACCCAACACTCTTTAAGTCTAAGATTCAAAATGCATGTCTTAAATATATTAATACAAAGTGGTGCTTTTAATTTAAATTAAAAAATCTGCCCACTTTCTCCCTCTTCACCTGTCTCATCTGGGCTCTACCACTGCCTCTATTATATTTTGCACCTATTGTCCAAATAAAACTTAGCCTAATATTTGGCCATATATTATGGTATTTTCATATTTTGTCGGCTTAGTGGTAAAGTGATCAAGTCCACTTTTTTTTTCTAAAATAGGGTTAGATGTTTGGTTAGTTGCCAGTGGCGTTATCTTTCAGTGGTAAAATTGTCCAGGTCCTATTGTATATCTTAAAGCTTCATGTAGATCAGCATGAATTGAGCCCAATTCCATAAGATACGATTTTATGACTGTAAGAATGTCTAAATGACACTTAGTCAGTTATACTTTTGTATTGTTTCAAATTAAATGAAGGAAAAGTGATCAAGTCCGATATTTTTTATAGCAGGCATTGCTTACCACTAGATGTTGCAAGTGCATATTCAGCTGAATTATTATAATCTGATTTAGTTTTGATGGTACATATTTGATGTATTTTGCCTTAGCCAATATTTAACCAAATAACTTTGTAAAAGCCTAGGGCTAACTAGAATGTTATTGTAAGCCTTGTTAGAAATATCCAACAGACTTCAATTGCTAATGAAAATAGGACCAACAGGTTAAATATGGAAATATCTCTAATATGGTAAAAATTATTAGCTTTAACTTACTGAATACAAATTATTTTTAAGTGAATATGATTTATATACTGGATTCAAATGATGTAATTAGACCTTACATAAGTAAAAAGAAGTAGGTTAAACAAATCAAATTATTCTGAATGGGAAAATAAACAATAACAAGAATTGATGAAAATCTGGCCTATAATAAAAGTTTAAAACTGGATGTTTGCAATCAGCAAACGACTGCACCATAGTGAGGCAATGGCCTTCTAGACTTTCTCACAGTAAAATACCAAATATGGACAGGTGTTTTCAATTTCTGTCCGAAATTTAGAGATTTGTATGCATAAAAAAGGGTCTCTGGAAGTGTCCATGTCTTTTATTGAGAAATTCGATTTTTGGGAAATTTTTTGACCACAAGAGCCAATATTACTTTGGCGGGGAAATTTAAACTGTCTGCTATATGGAGGAATCTTCTATTCAGAGGTGTTATTTAGGGGAGATTTCACTATACTTTGATTTAGATAAGTTACTCAATTTATTTTTCAAGTTTCCTCAACTATGTTGCTCGTATTGTATCTTACTGTTTCTCAATCAATACATTTCACACAGTGTTGAATTGTTAAATAAACTTAATGGTGATGGAGATATGTTGACTTATTGCATACCCAAGTAGCGGGTTAACTTAACTTAACTATGTTAACTTTTTTTTGTTGATATTTTTTATCTGTCTTGAACCTTTCTGTGTATTTGATATACATTCACGTGTTTGAGTAGTGATTTTGTTAAAACAAAAGTCCAACAATAATTTGTTTGTTAGCATGTAACCCAAATGGGTATTAAGACGCGGTGCTAAATAAATAAGTAAAAATTTTTTTTGTTAGCTCACCGAAAGTGATTTTTTCTGACTTTCTCCTGGAAGGCTGTTTAGTTGTGTGAATCATCGTTGAAAATGAGTAAATTTTCTCTATAAAAATGAAAAGGTACGGCCCATAAGGACCCTTACTCTCCATTTTAGTGGAACCATCTTTTTAACTAATAAACCACCTAGCTCGAACTTATAGACGTCTTTGATACATTTCAGCATTCTTTCCAGCACCCTTACTCTGTCTCTTTTCTTCCTGTAATGCTCATATTTTTGCTTCAGTTATATATATTGGCCTTGTTTTTTATTTTGATTATAATAAGCTTTTTTTGTCAAACTATTACATCTCTGGTAGAGCTCATACCTAAACATCTACAAATGTTCATGTGACAACTAGCATGTTAGTAGAATGGAATTTAACTGTTATTTTGATATCTGACATCACCATCAATGTCAAAATAATATTACCATAAATATTGTTAGAGAAATATAATAAGGGCAGAAAAAAAATTCAAAATAAAAACAATAAATGGATCGAAGCACCTTCAAGACTTTTTATGTAGTAATTAAAATACCTTCAAGAACTTAGTTTAGCAATTTAACTATCATAGTATACTAATATTATTCATATTAATCATGGTTAAACTTTTAATTTATACTATGATTAATATGAATAAATCTAGTATGAGTTAAGTTACACTACTATTAATGTTAAACAAAATTAGTCTGATGGTTAAATTTTACATTTACAAGTAATGTTATGTAACTTGTTAAAACTAGACATAAAGAGGGCTTTAAAAATATTATTACATATTATTTCTCTCTCTGTGCTAAAACAATTTGTGTAATTTTACCATAAGAAATTCACATCAATCCAGTCTAACCATTGAAACCAGGGATGGCAAATCTGTCGAAGGTGAAAACGCTTTTGGTTGCACATCAACATTAAAATAAAACATTAAATAAAAAATCTTCACCAATATGGCATACATTTTTGAAGTCAATTTTTTGACAGCTTTGCCCTTGAATGTCATATCACAATCAACTTTGTGAAGTCAACATTTAGAAATCATCCTGGCTCGTACTTAAGTGTATTTTATGTGCTGTGGAAGACAACATGCTATGAACCAAAGATAAATATCTTGACTAGCAAAATACAACATGCTTCAAATTAAAATGGAAACAATAATGTATAATTTTGAGTTTGACTTAAATAAGTACATATTTTTTTTCTGCCGAAGGTGCTACTTTCAATGATTGACCTATTAATTTTATTTAAGGCTCTCAATTTTATAATTTAATAAATTTCCCTTCTTTAAAATTTAGGCATTATTAAAATAAATTCAGTTTGATTTGAGTCATTCATTACATTTCATAATATTAATCAATTTTTGATATTTAAATACTCATTATAAACTTAAAGAAGAGGTGGCACGCTAGACTAGTTCCAAATTTAACTAGTCCTTGAGTGACACACAGGTCAGAAAATTTTCATCATCCCTGATCTAAACCTCTTATATAACCTGTGATAGTGATGAATTGACTAACTTTGAAAATAAACCGACAAAAATGATTTATTCTTTTCAAACAGTTTAAAGGGATTGCCTATAATTTAAAAGAGATGTCTGTATTTGTATCTGTCAAATATATCTTTTAATACTTTTACATCTTAACTAAACACTTGGATTTTGGGTCATTGTGTCTAAGACCTTAACATCACAGTAGACTGAATTCATGGTTAATGGAGGGTCAATTTTCAAATATCGGCAAAGTACTGTCAACCGTGGTAATTCTGACCCCCCAGGGTTAACATTGACCCTTAGGGTCAATTCTGCTTAAAACTTTGATTTTCTCCTTCACGAGGGGTTTGAACTAAAAACTCTCACTATGTAAATTGTAGCTTGATATTTCTACTTTATGAAGCATAGATCATGAAATTAAAAAAAACAATTCAATCTATATATAAAATTCTTATAACTTAGGCAAGAAAAATCCACAAAAAAACAGACGAAAGAAACTTTCTGCGGGCAGAAGAAGTGGTAGAGCCTAGGTATAACGGAATAAAATATGGTCTAATTTACTTATTTTGGTGAATATTTAGCATTAGTTCATCTATCTAAAAAACTTGTCAATACTTTTTTTTCTGTAAAGGCTGTAACATTGACCCCACAATTATTTTACACCTGGGTAACATTGACCCCTTGAAAAAATGCGCATATAAACATGTTTTGTTTATTTGTGGATTACATGTATATAGGTACGGTATTTGTGAAATTAAACTTTAAAATCTGGCATCCCCTCAAGTCATTATTTCTGAATCTTTGTTAGAAGTCATGGGATTGCATTCAACAGATAACATGAAAACTACCTTTGTTCCTAAAGAAACTGATGTGTTCCTTGCAAATTTTGAAGATGTCATGGCAAAGCTTCCCACCCTCACATTGGAAGAGCATGGTGGACATTTTAAATACAAGTTTCCTGGAATAGTTCATGTGAAAGAGATTTAGAACTCTTGAAAAAGATAAAGTTGAACATTTTGACTACCTATTGTCTTTTGTCACTATATATATATATGTATGTATAAATAAAACTTTTAACATTTAATATACATTGTTACAGTTAATTTTCAATAACCAACTATATCAACATTTTAGATTTAAAAACCTTCTTAAAGATTTTAATTATTTGCTTAGTTTTATAAAATAAAGTTTAATCTGTCTATGTTGAAAGGAACAGAATTTAATTTGTAAGGCCCCTTTTATAAAAATTGATAAAATTTTCACAGGGTAAGATTGACCCCACTCTAGAGTGGTTATAGTTAACTTACTAAACATCAACATTGACCCTAATGAAATTCTGAACTGATATGTGTGCTAAAAACAACGGGGGAGGGGGGGTGTCAAAGTCACCCCAAACACCATATAACATTGACACCCATCTTTTATTCTTCCCTTGTGTAGTACACAAATTAAAAAAAAAATTAATAAACTGGAATGAAAGGTATTACTAATATTTACTTATAAAAATATTTTCTAGCAATTTTTTAATAAAATGAGAAAGATATATGATGAAAACCACAAAAAGAGGGTCATTTTTACCCCAGTTGACGGTACACAGAGGGTAGTTTTACACATGTGATTTATATCTGAGGCTTTCTTATCTCTTCTCCTAGTTGTTGCAGGTACACTTCCTTTTAAAGTACCCTTCCCATCCATTAAGTCATTATTATTCTTAAATTTGTATTTGATAATTAAAAACAACTACATTATCTATTCAATTAATAGGCCTATATTAGTTAATTGTTATAATTTTCAAAATCGAACCAAGGATGTTAAAGGTGGGTTGTGGGACATGGATTGATGCAGAAACACAAAAACTAGCCAAACGTGTGTATATTATTTATGCCTTAATATATTTCAATAATGTTCAAATTAGCTTATTTACATTATTTCACATTTCTATTAAACTTAAGTATATTTCGTTAACATTCCTCACTTAATCAACTTATTGCATTGTTTTTCTTAGCTAAATATTTTCTTTTACAGACTCACAACAAGAATATGTATCTACAAAGATGAAAACCCCTAGAGGTAAGATAATACATAAACGTTTGTTTGACAGAGACCTACACTCCCTTTTCTTTAATTTGTATTCATAAATTAATTATACTCACTCAGAACATCATATGTGATGTACATTTCATTTAATCTGAAACCTGCTTCTGTGGCCACATAATCTAAGGTGTCACTCTCACAGTAGACTATACTGCTGATGATGGGGAGATAGAAGTTCGAATCTTGGTTGGGTACACTGATGGTAGTTTTTCCAAAATTGTTTTACACTCCACCTCCACAAAATTGCAGGTACACTGTACATTTCTTCTAAATATAACCTTTGTCATCCCTAAAACCATTAGCCTAATTAGTACATAAGCATGTAACCTAAAAAGGTAGTAAGATGTACTGCTAAATAAATAAAAAATAAAAATTTGCACTGGTAGATTTTAAGCTTATCTTGCGTGTTTTCACTATATTTAAAGTGCAACATACATGATAGTGTATATTAGAGCACATCAAGGATAGATTAAGCCTTCACTGTTAACATATTGTACAATCTGTTCACCTTGAAAGTCTTAACTTGTCCTTTTACAGTATGGCGCTATCTTATAAACTGCACATTAATAGAAACCAGCAAGGTAGGCTTGCAACTGTTCAAAGTAATTAGAGTGTACTTAAACAGGTTATTATTGAAACTATCCCACCTACTTTGACATTTACCTTGATTTTTCTAAAGACATGGAGTGCCCCTGTGGCAGGAAATCTTTAGACTAGGAAATCTTTAGGCAGTGGTTCTTTGTTAATGCCGCCTGTCAATACCGCCCTTTTTGTTTTTTTTAAATCTCTTTGTCAACGCCGCTATGTAGTTCTTAGGAAATCTTTAGACTAGGAAATCTTTAGTTAGTGCTTCTTTGTTAATGCCGCCCTTAAGAAGTGTGTGTGTGTGTGTGTACAAAAGTCAGACTTTAGAACAAATCAGAACTCAATTGTTAGTGTAGCTTTTTGGACGTTTATTAATTTGATTGCATATATATTGCATATATATTGTTAATGCAGTGTAATGTTAACTTAAGACATGGTTAAATGTAAGAGAGGGCCTTAATTTCTTCATGTAAATAAAGACAATAGTAATAATATATTAGGTTAGGTTAGGCTAGGTTAGGTTATGTGTCAAATATTCAGGTATGCCACTGCTTAAACCAGTATTAAATATAGGCCCATTTAAATATTCAAAGGCCTTTGACATAATAATACGCCTATTAATTGTCTTTCTTGTTCCCTTTCTAAGAAAGGATTAAAACAATACTGGTGTCG
The DNA here is from genome assembly GCA_902151455.1 of Timema bartmani. Classification (NCBI taxonomy): domain Eukaryota; kingdom Metazoa; phylum Arthropoda; class Insecta; order Phasmatodea; family Timematidae; genus Timema; species Timema bartmani. The sequence continues at coordinate 7,743 of CABFWB010000257.1, forward strand.
ACACTGTGAAGGTTTTGGTAAATAACAAAAGGTGTGAAAGGTTGAATAAAGTATAGTATGATTTTGGTAGGAAGAACAGTAGAAGTTAGTTATTAAAGTTACTAAAACAATGTTAATATATTCATACATAAAGTCATGTCATCTACAGTATTACTTTTGATAGATATTATCAATACCTATCAAATAACACAAACAATATAAGAAAATATTATCATTGTTGGCCGCAAATAAATATGTTTTGATTTTCTCTACTGTTCTTCCAACCAAAATCAGGGTATAGCACTAATATCCTTGAATACAAATTTCCTAGTCAACATTGAGATTATTAGACCGCTTTTGAGTATCAAAGAGATGCCGTTCTTTTGAGTGCGTGCCGATGCTGTACTAGAGTCCTTCTTGCATTCAGACTAATAATATCCTGGACTAATGTTTTCCGCTTACACCCCTACCTTAATGTTGATTTTTTTCCCAATAAGTTTGGTCGAGTGGTCTTGTAGCTGCAAAACTTAGTAACTAAAGTTTCTAAGTGCTATGGGCTTATACCAAATTATAATAAATTTAAATTGTATGGGAAAAAAAATAAATCAGTAAAGCAAAGTTTTAATTTTTTTTGCTCATTGTTGTGTTTTTTATACTGGTGTTCATATTTATCTATTGGACTCCAACCTTGGCTTACAGAACCAGTGTGTCCACTTCATTTACAATATAAAATACTTCCACATATCCACAGATTTCAAAAAGCTTGAATGGTTACAACTAAAAGAATGATGTTAATTTCATTCTTTAACTTTAGTCTTCAAGATTTTTAACTCATCTTTCCTTCCCACCCTCCTGGTTTCAACTCATGAAAAAATATTGGCTTAAAACACATACTGGCATTTTTCCTGTCCTCTATATAACCTTACACAAACATCAGCCCTATTCCCAATCTTTCATTGGAGCGACATCACGGAAATAGAATGAGCCAACTGCTAACTCCATAAATTTGACTTTGCTAATTGTTTCATAAAATAGCTATCTAGATTTGTAAAATAGAAACTTAGCTATGATCTTTTGTCTTGAGTAGTTGTGAAGCTAAAATTGATAAATGTGTATGGCTTTTCCAAAGTTAATTATCTGTAATGATGTTCATTTATTTAAATTTGTAGTATTAATGATTTTATCAAGTTAATGGATAAAATGATTTTATTAATTTGGTAAAATTTGTAATTTATCATATAAAAAATACTGTAAGTCTTGTTGATTTATAGGCCTACAGTGAAATCTCCATTAACGAACACCTCTGAATAGCGAAATCTTCTTTATAGCGGACGGTTTAAATTTCCCTGTTAAATTAACATGGCCTCCTATGTTGAAACAATTCCCAATAACTGACTTTCTTAATAACGGAAACAGACACTGTTAGAGACGCATGTTTGTACTTAACAATCTCCAGAAAGCGGACAAAATTGAAGACACCAGTTCATATATTTTACTTTAGGAATGTCATTGTCTCAAGTGAAGTTCTTCTAGTTGAAGTTTCTAAAATAGCTTACACAGAAATGACTAAGGTATTTCAAGGTCATAGCTTCCATTCAGAATGAGTCATTAGCAGGAGTTGTTCGAAATGTTTAGTCGTACTTGTGTGCTCTTATTGAATAAACTTGTAATTTTTGTAATTTTACTAAAGTGGTAAATTTTGTCAGTTTTTTAAATGTCTCAAAAACAGAAGTGTTTAACTTTGAAAGACAAAATAGAAGTTGTGAAAGTGAATGAGAAAGAAAAGTAAAATGTTCGGGATTTGGCTACCAAATTCGACGTGTGAATAACCCAAATCAGCGACATTCTAAAGAATAAAATCAAAATTTTGCAATCTTGGCTCAAAAATGAAAACAAATTAAGTAAAAAAGCATTTCCGAAAATACAAGGACAAGCTGCTGTTAATGTGACATTTGAATGGTTCTGTCGTGCTAGATCCAATAACATTCCTTTGTTTGGGTCATTAATTCTTGAAAAGGCATTGAAAATTGCTAAAGAGCTGGGTTAAAGTAATTTTAAGACTTCTGCTGGTTGGCTGGAAAAGTTTAGAATTAGACATAATTAAATAACTTGAATTTATTTTCTTTACTTTTTTTCATATAGGTAATTTACAGTATGCTTCGTACAATTTTTTTTTATTAGTCCTCCTGCATACAATACTGCACAGTGCAGTAATTATGTATATGGTTTTAGTTAATACCCACAGTAGGGCTATAAGCCCATGTAGGCTAAACTGTGTTAAAGCGCTATGATTTTTAAACATTTTAAATTATTTTTCCAAATAACAGACACTTCTTAAAACGGACATTTATTTGGTCCCGGAAGGTATCCGCTATTAAGAAATTTCACGGTATATTTCTAATTGTTTTGTTTCTAGGACTTATTCTAGTAATATTTTTGTACAGTAAGTTAGGCTACTATTTTTAAATTTAAAATATTTATAAATTATTATTAATTTTGTGAACTATTTAAGTGTTACACCTTAACCCTGCCAGATTAAATAAAGACAAAGATAACAAACACATGTGTAAAAAGTATTTCAATTCTCAAAGTAAAATTACTTCATTAGAGATTTAAATACTGCAGTGTGCTTCATGCTCAAATTATGTTAAAGTTTATAATTTACATCAATAGTATATCATTAGCTCCAGTCTAAATGTTCCTTCACTTCCATTTTCTCTTAGTATAATTTCACACCGACACAGTCCCGTCCAGTAAAGTCCAGTCACGTCACGTCACATTAGACGCTCATAGATTTTGCTGACTGGTTCAACGTTGTTTTAAAGGGAGGGGCACAGACTGCTTTCAAACTGAATATGTCACTTTTCGTCCAATCCAAACCATTCAATTCATGACTGGGCTCCAAACAGCCAATTGAATTTATGCCAATCTTTGTGTGTCTTGTGTTTACTTCACTACACTTTCTGGTTCATTTCGGTCAAAGTTTTCATCTATTTTAATAATGGATGTTGAGAAGCTTATTGTTTTTGTTGGAGACCATAGTGAAATCTATGATGTAAAACATCCAAAGCTTCAAAATAAAGATGCTATATGTAGCATCTGGAGAAATATTGCGCAAGAATTAGAAACTACAAGTAAGTTACTTTTTTTATCACATTGTTATTAAATAAATAGCGAACAAAAAATACACATATACAATACAGTACGGTACTACCTACAATTTTTATTTAATGTTTTTATTTTTCAAGAAAATATCATGAGTGAATTTTATTTAATCTAAATGTGTGTAATAATATGCAGTATTTATGAACATATTTTTTCATTTTGCCAAGGCACAGACCTTTTTGGAGAAAGAAAGTGATTCTTTAATATATCTCTAATTTTAATGGCTTCTGTCTGCACTACCTCTGTGAACTGATGTAGGAATCAGAGATTGAAGCTTATTCACATATTCATTTTCTGCCAAAAACGTTTTTTCTAAAACACTGTCTTTTTCGTTTTGCCATATGTAATTATGTAAAACACATGCTCTTCAAATTGATGCCTCTGCTAATTCTACATTAGTAACTAGAGCTTTTTGAAAAATACCAAACTTTTTGTTTGGTATGCCAAACGCACATTTGACAGTGCAACCTGCAGTTGATAAGCTGTAATTAAATATGCATTTAGAAAAATCAGGCTGTATTAATGCATATGGTTTCATTAAATTATTTCATAGTGGAAATGCCTCGTCACTGATTAAATGAAATGGTATTACAGTATCTGTACCTGGAACTTCTTGAGGACTGGGAACATTTAATCTTTTTGATGTAAATGCTTTTCCCATTATTGATTCATTGAAAATGATACTGTCATTGTGCCGACCATATGCGCCAACATCTATCATGAGGAAGTTACAGCTAGCTTCAGCAACTACCATTAAAACAATTGAGTGAAAATATTTGTAATTGAAATATTGTGAACCCGCATGTGGTGGACATTTACATTTAATTGAACAATGTTTTCCATCCACATTACCAATGAAATTTACAGGCATTTTACAGATTTCATTGAATGATTTCGAAAATCTCATTCCATTTTTGAGTCATAGGCACAAACATTTATGCGGGCTGTAGAATTAACCATACTTAGTCATTTAATTCCGTGATAATATTGTGGATGGTACTTAATCCAACATGGAAAGCATAACTGAGGGACGTAAAAGATTTTCCTGTAGCCAAATACCTACAAGAATAAATACACTTGCTATATTTATTAAATGGCAACAATTGAGAAGCAATTATATGGGAAAAAAGAGAAAAGTAGCCAGAATTGCATCAGGATATGCAGCAAAAAGTACAAAAGTAATTTGGCCATATTTTGTGTTGTTTCTAGATGACAGCCTAAAATACAAAATAACTGTAGGTAATGTTCCAGAAATTTACAGTGATGAAAAGGATAATGAGTCCCAACAGGTGGGAAATGAATTTCATGATTTTGAAAATAACTGTATTAATGAAGAAAGACGCATACATTCCAACAAATCCGAAGAAAGCTTAAACCAATGTTCTGAATTTTCATCTGGAAGTAATTCTGTATCTGAAAATGTTGCTGTTGTTGCTGGAAACTCGTCACTTTCGAAGAAATGCAAACAAAGTTCCCGTAAAGAAAATTACATTGATAAACTGTATCTGCAACAATTAGAAATATTGTCATCGGCATCTCAGGAAGCTAACGATCCAGACCTTATGTTCCTGAAGAGCTTACTTTTAAGCATCAAGAATTTGGGAGCGTTGGAAAATCTGGAATTTAAAGGTGAAGTTATTCAATTACTTAAACGCAAACTGAAGCCCGCCCTGACTCGTTTGATAGTACTCCAATTCTCTTACTTCTGACAGTAGTGCTTTTGATCAGCCAACAGATCATTCAATTCAATATAATCTGCCACACTTCCCTTCAAATACAGAAGATAACGATTTGGGTCTAATTCCAACGTTCAAAATAATATGTAATTTACAGTTTTTATAGTAATCAGGAGAGAAGGTTTGAAATAATTTTAAATAATGTTAGTAGTACATTTGAATAAATCAAGTTTAGTAATTGTATGTTCTTATTTATTTATTAATATTTTCTGTTATTTAAAGAAAGAATTATTAACACAATTATTAACCCTACACTGCATGAGTTTTTATTTTCTTGGGGAAAATATTCATCGGCTACTAGCGTAGACTTAACATTCATTTCCTTGAAAATCTGCAAAATAATTATTATTACAATAATAACTTACTAATAATAATAATAATTTATAAAGAGTACCGAGCACACTATATTAAATACATGCTATTTTTGAACATTGCATCTATTTTTAATATCAAAAAGTTTTCGCTTTGAATTAATGGATAAGAAATGTGTATTCCGTTTATACATTTACTTCAAAAATATGGCTAATTGTTCTTCTGGCTGAACACAATGGCGGTAGTTCATATTTTGATTCACTATTTCACTATTCACTATTTTTCATCACTTAATATAGTATTTAGATCAAAAAATCTGTCTATGCTCATACGAAAATAGTTGTAAAACTTAATTGGATCACTGAGCAAATCAGGAAACAGATGGTTAAAAGAACCGAAAGCATGTCTTGTTAAATTAATAGGATGGACCCATGATTTTATTTTCTGTTTTTTATTTTTCTACGGATAATCCTACAAAGAATAATGAATGTAGCTAATTCCACATCCATCTCGTGCAAAGCTATATCACTGAATAAAAGAATAGTACCAATCTGTCCCATTCTAGTCTAGTCAACGACTGATTTGATGTGAAACCCCTTGACTGTTGCGATTTGAGTGAACTTGATGGGACTGGACTGTTTTGGTGTGAAATAAGCCTTAGAAGTCTTCAAAAACCTGCACTTTCTTGTCTTTAGCTCATGAACTTTTTTAAAGGGCTATTTTAGATAGTTACATTACAAGTTGATGTGTTTCTTTATTTGAACAAAATGTATGCATTGTAATTTGAGTGTATGTATTTACAAACACCTTTTTGTTAATGAATTGTTGTGAATATTATTGATATGTATTATTATATACTGATTACATATTATGTTCAAAGTAAAGTCCACTTAAAATACCTTATAAACTCTAATCTAGAAGCACTTTATAATAGTAAAGTAGAATTACTTCATACACACACTTGCCTAACAATTTTTTCCTCACAGCTATTCATTGGAAAATACCTAAGGGACTTAGAGGATTATTAAATAATAGTGTTTGTGTGTGATGTAATCAAAAGTACCTAGAAAATAATTTTGAATTTAAATTATTTATAAAAATGTAAATGAACTAACCAAACAAATTAGTACTTTACTGGTTTTATTATTTGTTTCAGATGAAGTTATTATTCCCTCTGAAGAAATTCCTAGCAATTTTTCACTGGAAGAAACATTTCATATTCATAAAGATTCTGCCACTGGAGGAAATATTTGTACCAAGGTTGTATTTTTCTGCCTATTTAGTGCCCTGGCAGTAATGGTGGGCCTACTTCTGACTGAATATCACGGATCAACTGATGGTAAGCATGTCAAAGTAATTTATTACATGGATTGTGTGATGTTAGTATTCCACCCCATGACTAATTTGTATTTTAAAATTAATGTTAGATTTTTATATTTTATTTTTTCTCCATTTTACAATGTAAAGTTAATGTATGGCTGTTGCTGAATATTTTACTCTCTTTGTTTTCCTGCGGACTAGCAAGCCTCTCCAACAGACATTGTAATAGTAACTTAGTAAAGCCAAGGAATATTATCGAAACCATAGGCTCATAAGCTTGTGAAATATTTTGAAACACACATCCTTCTCATTGGTCGAGTATGTTTTGGTGAATTGTAGAGGAAAATGGGTGGCAAAGATATTACCCAGGGAGTGTCCTAACTGATGTCAACCTACCACTGCCCTTGTTAAGTCATCTAACTTTAGAACTTGTCACTGCACGACTGGAGAATTTTACTTTAATAAAATTTAAAATAAATACAGTTCTCATAATTACATTTTACTCTTATGACCTGACACTGCACGGCTTGCGATTTCAGGTTTACTCCTTTGCCAGTTATGTGGAAGTGTGGTATTGGAAAATTTATCAAATGGATCACACATGGCAAATAAATTAAATAAAATGTTTTTATATGCACCTAAGTAATCCAAAAACTCAGGAATACTAGGGTTTGAATACCGATTGACAACCTCGCCAGCAAAGCAAATTAGACTAACTTGGTGAGAATAAGACTAGGCGAGCCTCTTTATATTTACAGGACCTGTAACCTTAGTGAAACATATACATTGAAACCTTGATCTATCGTTCCTGCATTTATTGTTTTCCCGGATTCATTGTTCGACTGGCGAAAAGCACTGTGGGCGTGAACTTTGATGCATACGTGTCTGTGGACCAGGAGCTTGCAATGTTTGGTGTGTTGTATGTGGAAGAAATGTGTGGTGAGTTGGAGAAATGAAAGTTGCTAAGACGAGGGGCAAGATGATGGTGAAGATGATGATGAAGTCGGACCTGAACCCGTGCCGAGTTTTATGGAAGCACTTCATGCATTTGAGACCATGAGAGCGTTTGTGTATGGTCACCATATCACCAAAAGAGACCAAGCAAACATAATTTACACTCATACACCCAGTGATGCCAGTGGGTCACTTTTATCACTTTTAGTCACTTTTCTTTTTGTTAGTCACTTAAAGTAACTTTTTTAAGAAAAACTCACTTTTAGTCACTTTTATAAACAAAATTATTAGGTAGGCTTACTTACCTAACAGTTTTAAGGGTTTTTCAAGAAGGAAGATCATCATTTAATAATCTTATTCAGAAACGTTGAATGTATTATAAAATATAAGAACTGCATAATATAGCCCACTTGTTAGTTTTTGTTGTTGTTTTTTGCTGTTATAGCTTAAAGTGAATCTCATTTATGAAAAACTGAGAGTTTTCTTAAAAAAACATAGCCTACTAATGGTTTTATTTAAAATTGCCTTTTACCTGCTTTGGTGGTCGTATGTTCTAAGCTGCTACTCTCATAATAGAATAGACTGCCAAGAATGAAGAGATTGGAGTTTGATGCCGGTCGGGTGCACTGAGAGTGGTTTTTCATAACTGGTTTTCCACTCTCTCTTGTCATGCAAATTTAAGTGCACTTTTTCAAAATTCAACCTTCCTCCTCCCTAACCAATAAGCTTAATTAATACATAAGCATATAACTCGGACGGGTGTTAAGACGCAGTGTTAAGAAAAAAATAATCTATTATTAATTATTTATAATACTAATCACAAAAAAGCGTTTGTTTTTAAATGATCCAAAGCTGTATTAATGTAGCATTTTTATTTTCACGGTTTCGTTTGTAACAGGATGAAGGTTTTTAGCGGATAAGTGCTTGTGGTGCCAGGAATATTTAACTGTATATAACTGAACTATGGGAAACTATTTAATGTTCCTGAAGATAGGTTGATTGATGAGTGGAAGCTTTTGCAGCTTGAAGACAAAATTCATGAGATTGAAGGTGTTAGAGCAGACAAATTTTGGAGCTATTTGTTCACATTTTATAATCCAGCTAAAAAAATCAAAATATATCCAACTCTATGTAAAGTTGTAAAAGCTTCCCTACATCTTTCCCATGGAAATGTGAATTTTGAAAGAAGGTTTTTCCCCTCAAGTAGAGCCCTCACAGAAGATCGTGCCCAAATGTCAGAACACACATTAAATCCATATCTAACTACAAAAAATGCATCAAAACATTATAATAATAGACCAGGCTAGTGTCCAAGGTGCTCACAAAAGTTATCAAAATTACTTGGAAGGAAAAAAAAAAAAATTAATGACAAAAAGAGGAAAGAAAATTAATGCATTGAAAGAAGAAATGAAGAAAATTTAAAAAACATCACAAAATAAAAGGAAGAAATTTTGAAACATGAAGATGAACAAAAAGAGAAGCGGAAACTTGAAGAAGAAAAATGCATAACAGCAAATAAATTGTTCACAGACACAAATGAAAGGTTACCTACATAAGGCTTTAAAGAAGAAGAATTTTTAGGAAGCAGAACTGCCCAAGCAATGTTGACAGGTGTTTGCTAAGTACAAAAAGAGGAAGAAATTACTATAAGAGAGACAGACCACCTTCAAAAGAAAATTGAAAATCACAAAACATCTTTAATATCTTCATTCTTTAATAAAAAACTTAAAATATGATTTAGTTGTCTTTTGTAACTCTTTTCCAAATAAAATACTGCTAACCATTGTTTGTAAGCTATGCCCCATCCAGGATCAAAGCTCAAATTTTAAATTTATTTTGGCGAATTTCTTAAAGTTAATTTAAACTTTGTTCTTAACTGGCCTTTTTGGTAGGGAACAAATAAAAATACACATACATGATTTATACCCCTGGGATATTCTTGTCACTTTTAATCACCTTAGAAGTCACTTTTTAATCACTCTTTTATGGCTTCTTGGGTGACCTGGCGGTCTAGGGGTAAGGTGTCAGACTTCTGTGCTGGGGGTTCAATCCTCGGTCCCGGCACATATTTATCTGATTGCCAAACCCTTCCTTCACCTCTGACAAGACATGTATTAATCACAACTTGTGATTGTGTGGAATACCCGGCCTCCACCATGGTTCAGATCCCATGTTAAACTGTAGGTCCTCCATTTCATCTCATAATCATCCTACCACTACACATTAGCGTAAGTGCATACAACCCGAATGGTTAGAAAGACATGGTGCTAATAATAATAATTACGGCTTATTTTCCCCTTTCTCACTTATTTGAAGACATTTCGGCACTTGCATCCCTGTACACCAATACACTATTCCACTTAACCTAAAAAATGGAATGTATAACACTCTTTAAAAATTTAGAATATGCCTTGGAAATTCCAAACTATTCTCACACTAAGCAGTTATAGAAATTAGTCTTCTACTTTTTAAAGACTTGTGAAAGAATTTGATTTTTAAATAATATATTTGTTTATTGTCTTTATTTTAAAACATTTTGGCCAAGTAAAGACTAGTTTGCCTTGTCTTACACCTAACCCATTAAACTAACAAGCTTATAATATTAGTAACTATAAAAAGATTGACTAAATTTTAAATATAATCATTAGATACCTCCATTCATTCTTTCATTCATTCATGCATTCCTACAATTATTCCAGCATTTATTTATTATGTTTACAAAAGGATGAGGGGCTAAATTCTCCTAGAAATAATAATTTGTTTGACTGCAGATTTGAAAGCAGCCAACCCTGTTAAGCATTTATTATACTAAAAAAATTACATTTGACATAAGTCCTATTGTAAAGTGATATTTGATGCAAAGTTATGGCATTTGTTATTATATCAATCCTTATATTGATTTTTCTGTTGGTAATGATAATTTTTTTTTGTAGTTGATACACCTCTATCTGAGTCTCGATGGGCTGCTATCTTTGATGGCTGGATTGATGATTTTTCTAATAAAAATGATAATCATGCAGAGCATAGTGAAAGGCACGAGGATGAAGGTAAATACAAAAGCAGTGTCATAGCAATTTAGCAATCACAAGTATTTGATAACTATAAAAAATTGTTCTCAGAGGGAACTTACACGTAACATTTAATATTAATATTTTTACCTCGCTTACATAATACTTAATTCAATTTGGTTTACCAATATAAGTGGAAAAACCACGCTTTAAATTAATAATTTACATAGTATTAGTATGTAGACTGTAGAGGGTCATACTGTAACCTATTTTTATGTTAATTATATTTAATTGTTTACCTAAGGCCTAGGTCTAAGGACCTGCCTCAGTCTAGGACATTTATTTAGCTTGTATTGGCTGCTATCACTACTGCCATACCAGCGTAACCCCATGTATATAATGTCTCAGTTCTTCTATATGTTTGTGTGTGTCTCTCTCTCTCTCTCTTAAAGGCAACCCTTGTATTCCATCCCTTGTGTCCCATATAATGTAACCCCCTGTGATTACATCCCTCTAAGCTAGGTTTGTGATGAATGGCCTCACACCCTTAAAATCTCTGAGCACATCCGTTCCCAACTGTGGACAATCAAAACCTTTTCATACATGACTCTCCAACCTCATCTAACATTGGTGTTAATTATATTAGATTACCTGCTCTGGTGGCCGCTATGGTCTAAGGCGCTACTCTCGCAGTGCATTGCCGATGTGAAGGGGAGATGGAGGTTAAAATCTTGGTCGGTTGTACTGAGGATGGTTTAGCCAAAATGTGTGTACACATCCTTTAAATATAACCCTCTTCATCCCTAAAACCATCAGTGTAATTAGTAAATAAGTGTGTAACCCGAACAGGTAGTAAGACATACTAAATATAAAAATAAAAATTATATTAGATTAAACTCCAGACATCATGCAGACCTTAATGAATGTCAAATGCTTCTCACCAGTTAATATCTGTGGAGAAAGGGGTCTCTCTCAAGCTTACAAACCACTCCAGTCAGTAACACAATAGCATATGAATCAGATGTTTAGTTCCCTCATGATTCTTGACGATGGAGCTCAACAGCCCTCACTATACTCTGAACTAACAAGGCTGCATTTTACCAAAAACCAGCTAAGCTCCAAAAGACTAGACAGCATGGTTTATTCCCAACAAAGAACTTGCTTCAAGACACTCGCTCAGTTTAATACAAACAAAACACTCATTCTAAGCCATTCATTCATTTTAAACTACAAGGAGTCTTTATGAAATAATGATAGCAAAGTTTTTTTACTGAAATATCCTGTCATTTTAGCTTGAAAAATCTCAATACTAGCCCTGCCAGATGCAATACTCTTAAACTGACTGTAATACAGTTTAACAACCAAGTTGCTCCCCCCCCCCCC
>CABFWB010000257.1:19664-32957 GCA_902151455.1 Timema bartmani
CCCCCCCCTTCCTAATTACAGATTTATCTCACACATGCTAATATTCCATGCTGCCCTCCTTCCACTTCTCTCAAGTATATTTGCGGGATTCAAATCATGTCATCAACCCTTCTTATGCTCACGTAAAACATGCCTTTGCTGGGATTCAGCATCACCAACCCTGCTTATGCTCGCGTAAACAACCCTGCCTATGCTAGAATTCAGTGTCAACACTAATATGCTCTTGAGTACATTTGAGAGAATAGGCATAATTTACCCTGTTTATGTTAATATTCAGAACCATTAACCCTACATAGCTATGAATTCAGCACCAGAACATCTACCTTTGCACATGATTATTATTGTGACGCTCAGCAATATCTTCCCTACTTCTGCTTGAGTATAAATGTGGGATTTAGCATTATCAATCTTTTCTTTGGTCATGAATTTAATATTTGGATTCAAATGACATTGTCAAAAGTGCCTATGCTCTGGAGTGTAATTGCAGGATTCAGCTTCAACCACCCAATCTAAGGTTAGTGTCAGAATCATCTACCCTGCCTATACTTGTGAGTATAATCTAGGGAATCTTCATCACCAACCCTACCTATGCTCACTAGTAGTCTATAATCTAAGGAATCGGCATCACCAACCCCACCTATGCTCACTAGTAAAATCTAAGGAATTGGTGTCGCTGACCCTACCTATGCTCACTAGTATAATCTAAGATATCAGCATCACCAACCCTACCTATGCTCACTAGTATAATCTAAGATATCAGCATCACCAACCCTACCTATGTTCGCCAGTATAATTGTAGGACTCAGTTCCTTCAACCTTTTCTATGCTTATGAGTATAAGCATGTGATTCTGATCTCGCCATATACCCTGCCGATTTTCACGATTCATTTCATTGGATCTAGTTCTTGGTATCTACCCTGCCCATGCTCATGAGTATAATCATAGTAGGATTTAGTGACATCAAACTTTTCTATGCTTTTGAGTATAATTGTGGGATTCATATCTCACCATCTACTTCTACGCCCAGACATATAATAGTGGATTTGATTCTTTCCATTTACCCAGCATATATTCATGAGTATAATAGTAGGTTTCAGTACCATCTACCCTGGCTATGCTCATGAATATACTCATGCAATTCAGTCATAAACCCTGCCAATGTTCCGATTAAGATCACGTCATCTACCATGCCTATACTTTGAATCAGCATCATCAACAAGCTTTTAGGGGAAGGTGAAACATAAGGTGAGGAATAATGTAACAGTTGATTTTAAAATTAGGTTGTGGAACATGTTGGGCCAACATTTATATTGTTGATTCACCTAAGAATAAGTTTTACTGATTAAGTTTGGGGGCAGACAAAACACTATAGCAAAATTAAATGCCTTTAGTTTTTATCCCATTAGAAGTTAAAAACATATATCGGTAAGTTTTTTTTTTCTATCTTCCTATTCCTTATAAAGAGGGAAATTATGTGGTAGGGCTAGAAGAAAGACTCTTAAGATCTCATGTTAAACTTGTAAACATCAGTTTTTACAGATTGTTTCCTCTCTTTTAATGTTTTCAACTTAAGAATCTTCTTTAGGAAACATTGTACCATACTAAATGCACCCCATCATCGATTTAGTTGATCATTTGTGGACTCAATTATTATTTGCACATGCCTATTAAAAATACTTTAATGGTTGAGAGTATTATAAAACTCAATAACCTTTACAACCAAATAAAAACAAATAACTTAAACGAAAGATTGTTTTTGTGGATTCTTCAGACATTGATGAAGTTAAATTGCCTGACTATGTGTAAACTTGTAACACAGATTGCGAATTAGAACGTTAAAACTTACAATAATACAATGGGAAAATTTCTTTAGGTGATTTCGTTCTTAGATTTATTTATATTAAGCTGAGGAATAGGCTTAATTTTTAGAACTAAGTAATTGTGCTAGAGCTATTTAACTTATTTAAAACAAGACACAACTCAAAGGATTATTCAGTACTAGATTTTTCAATCTATAATAGTTCAAAACTCAGTTATAGTCATAATAATTCACATGTTTCAATGCACCCCAGTGTCCATTACATTGTTCCTCAGGGTCGGGGTGCATTGTAACAGTTTGATAGATTTCATTATTCTATTTGTTGAAATGTTTACTGATCATGCTGGTAAAGGTAAAAAATATGTATATATTTAAAATAATAATGAAGTATTTTTCACTTTAAAAAATTACTTGCGATTATTTAAACATGTTAAAAAAATCTTTATTGAATTTTGTTACATTGTAATCACCTTCCCATATTCAGCGTAGTCAACCCTGCCTTTGCTCATGAGTATAAACATGGATTTCAGAGTCCCACAGCATATCCGGTCAGGGACTATTCACCCTCATTCAGCTTTTTTACTGATGCACCAGTCAATTTTAATCAGGTTATCTCAATATTGTCTTAAAAGGTTATTTACAATTAGGGTTGATGAAGGTCCCATTAAGATTTCCCGTTCAGGGTTGCAGTATGTACCCATGCAAATAAGTGATGTGTAAACAGGGTGTCAGATGTAGCTTGTAGCTATAAACAAATAGCTCCAGCATGAATATGTTATTGCCACTCAATATTAGATGCTGCAACCATGGTGCTATAACCAAGGTTGAAATTTAATTTTTGTATTTTTCATTCAACTTTAAACATCATTGAATAAAAATAATTTGCCTAAGCCTTGTTGTTTCTAATGTATAACTCTTTTTCCAAAGGCATGCTTATTTTATAAAGTGTGACTAAATTTACATTGTGTTATAATTGCAGAACCTCACATGCAAAAAATTCTCCCTCTTTTTTTAAAAATTTCATACACCCCTGGATTCATGCTGGTATGCCAATGGAAAATACTTATTATAAATTATAGATGTCCTAGTGACTTAGTGTAAGTTTGGTATTTATTTCCTAAACGATAATATTGGACATAAGTAAATATATACACACAAATGCATAAAGATTTTTTCATAAATGATAAAGGCTAAAATACAATTTGAATAAGTATATTACCATTGAAATTTGTACTTCTTGTCTAAAACATATACACACTATTTTTAAATTAATACTCAATAATGTATGGACAGGGATTTGAAATTCTGAGATTATACATGAACACTTCTGCTCTACCATGAATTGAACTATTGAGGCACCTGTGAGAAGTCCTATCATAATTTCTTCATAAAAACTTTATAATCGTGGAAGTACAAACAAACCACAGCTAATAGAGTGCATGGATAAATGTGAGTTAGTAATCTTAAAAATTTGTTACAAGAAACACTATATTACGACTAAAATACTTATGTTAATTTAAAAAAAGACAATTTATATTATTATTATTACTATTATTATACTTTAGCATTTCTATTTCTCATGACTCTGGCCCTATTTTTATCTATATCAGACAATCAACCATATTGATAACTGGGTCTTAGTTTTTAATGTACACCTTAAGGATATCCCTGTAGTTTCACCATAGCTAATCTATCATTGGGTGTGTCCATACTAGCCTTTAAGAATGACAGAAATGAATGAACAGTTTCACTAATTTCATTTCCATTGTTTTTTAAAGTAAAAATCAGCAAACTGCACCACAATGCTAAGCTTTGTTCAAGCTGTATTACCCACCTAAGTCAGGCATTTTCTGTGGTGTGAGACAGGATAGGGTATTAAAAACTTCTTGACTTGTGATTTAAAGGTAATTTACCAATTTTTAATTCTTATTTTTCACTTGATTTCCAATTTTGTGTGAGGAAAATTGTGTGCTCGAGGGCAATAATAAGTTTGACATTATTCACTAGCTTGATAAACATTTTAACAAGTAATCCCACCTGTTCAGTCATGTTTGTTTGTTCATTATTTTTTGGTCTTGGTCATCAGGTTTTAACAGGGCTAAATGGAAGTTACAGCTAGTTATTTAATGCTCAGAGATAATGTGTTTATACAAGCTTGGTGTCCACTCTATAACTCAATGCATATGAACCATCCCATAGTATGAGTAGAGCATACCATATGACCTTGTATAAGGCCAAGCTACACTACATGCTTCACTACATAAGTTTAGTTACATGATCTTCCATCAAACCTACCAAGTTCTTTATGATGATAAGTTGTGTGATACTAGACAGGTGGGTATCCAAATGGCCAGTGTATTCAAGGTGTGCAAGCAGGATGTCCGTTCCCCAAGCTGTGATATCTCGCTTCTCAGAATAATACAATATATGGTTAGCTGCTGCCCTTTCATTTTGATCTTGTCAGATACCATAAAAATGCTTGTGAGTTGTTGGAATTCTAGTTTTTCTCAACTTTGTAGGGTTTTTACTGATCTTTCTAGGTTGGTTATACTGTTGGGGTTTTGTTTACTGACATTTGCTTTACTTATTGGTTTAACTCTGTTCAGTGATATGTGATATTCAGTGTTATGTGATTTTAAAAGTTCTCCATTTTATCCTGCTTTGGCTATTTGCAGGGATTCCATGAGTGCATTGATGGCTATAGCTTCGTTGTACTAAACAATTAAATTTCACAGTTGGTCTATGAGTAGATATTGAACATTCATAGGCTGGGCTCCAAGCCATATCTGCCCTGCAGGCAACAAACTGGCTGATTTTGTTGCCAATTAGGCAGTCCTTCCTCCTGTGGCAGACCTATATGTTCCTTATTATGTAAGGAAAGCAAACTAGTATGTGATTCTTGTGATGCTCCACTGAACATTCTTCACAAAAATTAACATTGCTACAACAGATTTTAACTAGGCTTGGGGTCATAATTGCAAAATATGTCTAAGCAATGATTTGAAGGAATATAAATGTTAATTATTTGTACAAAATAATTATTTAATTATTGGTAATAGGCCTACTAAAATTTAAGATCCCATCTCACATCATATTAACAGGATCCAAGAGATATTATTCACTCAATCCAGTAATTGCATTAAGGTGTGGCTTTCTTCACTTTCAACAGTAAAAATGGAATCAGTAAAATAGTTTATTTAATTTTAATATAGTTAATTTTGGTTTTTATTGTGTTTTAAATATGGAAATTATAGTACTATTACCCTTAGCTCTATTAATATAACTTAAAACAATAAATTGTTCATGTTCTATGTGTTTGGAGAGAATCCTTGAAGTATGTTCTTTTACATAATTTTCAAAATTAACACTAGTGTATTAGTTAATATGGATTGTAATAAACACATTATATCATCATCTTATTCCATGCTGTTCCATCTACTGAGAGTCGATGAACGAAGCTCCTCCACCAACTTCAAAAGTTGTATTTCTCTTCTTCTTTAATACTGTGACACTCTTGTACCCTATGTTTTATGTCTGACTTCAGCATGTCCTTATATATTAATCTCTGTCATCCTCTTGGTCCTCTATCTTCAAGGTTTAACTAATACATTTTCTCATGTATTCTGTTGACATCCATTATTCTCATGTGACCATGCCATTCGAGTCTGTGAGATGTTATTCTACCCTGTAACCTTGAGGCGGGCAACCTTGTCGCTAATCGCCACAAGTGGTGAATTGGCTATAAATGTGTGGCAAATTTGATTTTGTCAGCTCTCATATTAAAATAAACTTTTTACTGATGGTGTGTGTGTTGGCTGTAACTTGATGATGAGGTGCATTAAGTTTAAATATTGAGTCATTGTTTCTGTAGCTTGCCAGACTAAAGGATTGTCAAATTTCGCGGTAAATAGTCTTATATTTCCAATTTGAACAGTTTTCATCATTTGCGTCTTAGGAATTTTCAACTGAGGAGTCAAATTGTACTGTCCATAAATTGAATAAACTTTTTCAAACACCGTGTGTTGTTTTAAATGTTTGATTGAGCAACCTAATTCACGAATTTTTACAGGTTTGACGTATTTCACTTCTCATTCGCCACACCTGTGGATAAATTGAAATATGTGTTGCATACACCTCTGCTGTAACCTGTGAGTTTGATCTAAATTTCTGATTTCTGCATTCCGTATTCTATCTAATCTTGTCTTTCCAACCATGCTTCTAATAAATATCATGTCTGCCACCTGGAATCTGTTCTCATCTTTCTTCCTCGTAATTCATGTTTCACATCCTTATGTCAAAATTAGCATATAATAGATTTGGTAGATGGCTCTCTTGCATTAAAATGGAATTTTATTGTTACATACAGGGTCAGGCATAAGTAGTTTTATCGAAATTGCAAGAGATTTTATTTTATTTTAAATACTTACAAAATTAATTTACCTGTTATATAATATCTGCTCGAAGTGACTTCCATTTTTTTATGCACTTAAAACACCTATTGGATACAGATTCACAATTCTGGTTCAAACATTTCTTAAAATTTAAGTTCTATAACCTCTTTCAAATGGCCCATATCACACGGTTTCACAGAAAAAACATTGTTTTTCATTATTCCCCTTATGGAGAAGTCACAGGAGGTTAAATCCAGAGATCTTTCAGGCCACTCAATGGTTCCTCTTCTACCTATTCACTCGCCGAAGTACTTATTTAAAAAGTTATGGATAGTAAGTGCAAAGTGCGGGGAGCTCCATCTGTTGCCAGATAATCCTGTCTCTCATGTTTTCAAAATTAGGGCTATTCTCCAATTTGATGATTACTTCATGAAGCATTTCCAAGTAGTTAACCACGGTCACTGCTCCATCAAAAAAATAGGGTCTAATTATACCTGCATTGCATATCCCTGCCCAAACTCTGATACTTGGTACATTTAATTCCTCATTGATGACGATATGTGGATTTTCAGTTGCCCAATAAACACAATTCTGTCTTTTAATACAATAATTCAATTTAAAAGTTGCTTCATCAGTCCACAAGATACGTTTATAGAATTCAGGATTTACCTTGTTTCGAATTGTGTACACCTCACAAAATTGAAGGCGCCTCTAAGGATAGTCTTCATGCAGGGGGTGTAGTAGCATAGGTCTATATTGTTTCATTCTCAAACTTTTTAACATTCTTCTAAAACTTCTCTGATATTCCGGTCTATCTCGATGATTTTCCTGATGAATTTTGTTGCGACTAACGAGAGAGAGTTTCTGCCAAAATATACAGATTTTCAGTTGTACAAATTGACCTAGGACATCTGGATCACGATAAATTGGCTAATGAAACTGTCCGCTCAAACCTCCTATAAGCTTATAAATTGTGAAGCGAGTTGGAGGCTGAGTATCATGAAAACGTTCTTTAAAAGCTGTTTTTACTACAGAAAAATCATGGTTGCATTGCCACCATTTTTGTATAAGCAACACTCGTTGTCGAGATTAAAGTTTTCTACTCAAAATGATGTTTAAAAATCAACAGTGCTAACAATGACACCATGCACGCCACATGTCAAACTAAGCAAAAAAGGTATACATGCTATTTCAATAGTGTTGAGGGAGGGGGAGGGAGTTGTTTAGACATAACAGTTCTATAGAACGCCGTCACCGACCTTGACTTTTGGTAACAGTAAACTGAGCTAAGGACAGCAGTGGTAAGGCAGCTTGAATTTTTGGTAATTAATTAATCTATAATACCTTTTATGATGTCACACTGCCAAGATATGTGAATTTATATATCATCTTTTGCTATTTCCCATTCATTTAAATGTATCCTGTGTGTTGCCCATTTTTTTTCATAACTAACTCATCACTATTTTCTTAGCCGAATATGATACCATAATCCTTTTATATCTCTAGCCAGTCGGGAATCTGCACCTTGAAGTTCCATAGTCACACCACAGATAAATGTCATCAGCAAAAACCATAACTTTAATTTTCTCATCTTCGATGGTATGGCTTTTTCTTTTTTTTATCTCATTCATGATTGTAATAAAAGTTGAGGTAAACTCCACCTTCTCTTAAACCAATCTTTATTCCAAAGCTGTCCATCATACCTACAGGTGTTTTGACTCAACTATCGCAAGCCCATGTCATCATCTATCACAATTTTATTCATTGCCGGCCAGCCTTTATCTCTTTTCACAAAATCAAATGACATTCTTATATCCAGGAAAACTGGTCATATGTATTTATTATATTCATAATTCTCCATCAACTGAATGAGCCCAAAGCTTATATCAACTGTTGATCTTCCTTTCCTGAATTCATACAGTTATTACTCTTCAGAAAGATTTGATTCAATCAGAGGTCTGATCTTTCGTTCTATGATTCTCTCATAGTTTGCCAACTTGAGATATTAAAGTGATACTTATGTAGTTGAAACACTTCTTTCTATCACCTTTCTTGAAAAGTGGAATGATGCCCTCTTTCCAGTGTGTAGATCTCTTCTTCCTTCCAAATTTTATGAAAGCGCATGTACATAAATTGTTTTCCAACAACTCCCATGGACTTGATCATTTTTCCTGTAATAACATTGGTATCGACACATTTTCTATTTTTGACGTATTTCCAAATATATTCTCTGTCGTTCCATGTCATATCTGTCCCATTGTATTTTACCCTTCCTCTACATGCTTCTATGTTCTAATGTGCCCTTTGTGTATCATTCTTTTCTTTTGTGTATCGATAACATTAAACAGCTTTAAGAATTAATAGCCAGAGCTATTATTTATGCTTATTAATAGGGAATTACTCCACTAGATATCATATTCTGAAAATTGAAAAATGACACCTGGACACGGGTCCCGGGTTCGATTCCCGTGTCCAGGTGTCATTTTTCAATTTTCAGAAATTAAACAGCTTGTCAAAATAGTTTTTCCATCTTTGTTTGATACCTTTATCCTCAGATATAAGATTATCATTATCATCAGACATACTTGTTGTGTTCTCTGTGCCTTTGTCTGTTTCTAATCATTCCATATAGCATTTTACTATTGCTGTCTATATCTTCATGCAGTTCAACACTCCATTTATTCTACCACTCTCCACTCTCTTCTTTAACAATCCACTAACTTTGGTGCTGCATGTTCCAAGGTGTCATAATAGACTAGACTGATAATGTTGGGGAGATTGTCGTTCATTCCTGGTCAGGTATACTGAGGGTAGTTTTCCCTAAAAGTGTTTCACCAATCTCTCCATGCGAATGTGGGCACACTTCCTGCAAAATAACCTTCCTCATTCCTAGCCCACTAGCATAATTAATACATAAGCAAATAACCCGAATGCTAAAGTGAATTTATCTATCATCTTTTGCTATTTCCCATTCATTTCAAAAAGTGCTAAAACAATTAATTTACAATCCACTTAGCCTCTTTCTTGTAAAAATACAGTGCTTTGCTGTAATCATTTCAGTTCCTCTTGTATTTTCTAAATGAATGATTCTGGTTTAACACTGCAGTTCTTGTTCTGTCACTCCACCATGGTTTTTCCTTCCATTTCCTCATTCCACTGGTTCTTCCGCATACCTTTGCCAAACATTCTTTAAAAATTTACCATTCCTCCTTTACTGCCCCAATGTCTCTTCTTAGCAAACATTGTTTGATGTCATCTCTGATGTCATGTGCTTTCTCTTTTTCCTTTAGTTTCCTCACTCTTGAGTTTCTTCTCCTGGACATTTCTTATTTCTTTCAATTTATTATGGTGACCTGGCGGGGTAAGGTGTCGGACTTCTGTGCTGGGGGTCCGGGGTTCAATCCTCGGTCCCGGCACAGATTTATCTGATTGCCAAACCCTTCCTTCACCTCTGACAAGACGTGTATTAATCACAACTTGGAAATGTGAGGAATGATAGGCCTCCACCGTGGTTTGGATTCCACGTTAAACTGTAGGTCCTCCATTTCTTCTCACAATCACCCTACCACTACACATTAGCGTAAGTGCGTATAACCCAAATGGGTAGTAAGACGCGGTGCTATTAATAATAATTCAATTTATTGAACCTGAATCAGCTGACAAGAAGCCTATGATCACTTTCTATGTTTCACTAGGTATCACTTTCACATTAAGCATTCATTCTTGCAGCTATTTGTCTACCAGAATGTAGCAATGATCAACTCTTGTATTCCATCCCAGGCATATCTGGTGATCTTATGACTTATTTGTTTCTTAGATCATGTGTTCATAAGCTTGATATTGTTCCTCAAACAGAAATCTAGGCGTCTGCCTCCATCAATGTTCCTTGGCCTCCACCCTTGGGGGGCCCATGATGTTCTCATATCTTTGTCTCAAAGCTCCTATTTGGGCATTCAAATCACCATTAATGATCGTCCTTTCTCCTCTAGTTTTTTCTTCCAACTTTTCCTCAAATTATTCCTTTTCTGTTTCACCACAACCTGTTTGTGGTGCATAACAATGGGTGATGTTAATGTTCTGGGTAGGATATAACTTTATTAAGGCTTGAATAATCCTCTCAGATTCGATTTTAACCTCCACCACATGTTCTATCATACTGCGAATCAGATAAATACCTATTCCATTTTTAGCCTGTACTCCTCCCAAACAGAATATATGATAACCTTTTCTTGGTTATTTTTATCCTTGACTCTTCCACTTGGTTTCACTGAGCCCTAGTCTGTCGATGCTTATTGCTTGCATCATGTCCACACACTTCTAATTTGCTTGTCAAGGTCAGAATGTTCAGATTTTCAAGTGTGATTGATGATGAATTTTGAAATTTGTTTGCTCTATTTATTGATTTTAATGCAGCATTGGGCATTTTGCTGTCATTATTATCAGTACCCGAAGAAGAGCTGAAATCTTTGTTTGGACTATCTTTTAACATTTGGAGGCCTCGTTTCTTGTTGAAATCGGTACTTTATCCGTTACCGGCTTGCTGTCCCTGTCATAGCCTCAGCAGAGCCCTGTTAGCCATCTTTTTGTTCTTGACAGACCTTCAAAACTACCCTGATGATTCCATGAATAAAGTTCCAATTGTATTTCGCTCTTGCAAGCAATCTCCTACTCCAGACGTTGCCCATAGCTAACGACATGGATGAAGGGTAAGACTTTGGAGAGATAATACTATTTATCGATGTACCTAATAAATAAATTTAATTGGATAAAAGGATCTATAGTTATTTTACCACTATATTACTATACAATTAGTTGACACAATAATCAAAGATGTGAACTTTGAAAATGGTAACTAAATGCTTTGTTAACACTAAACTTGTCTCAAATTGTTCAAATTTTAAACTTTTTACACACATGTTCTGAAAAGAATTGGCTAAATGAATTTCATTAACCATATTCTCGGGTATGCTGATAATAAAAGGCAAGTGTTGATTTCACAAAATTACATTTTTCTTAGGGCATAATAAAATGTTAAATTCTCATATGTACAGTTTTGTCCAGTATAGAGGATAGGTTCTGGGCTTCTTTTAGGTTATTAAGAATGTAATCACTAAGAAAAGTTCTCTTGTTCTTATCCTTATGTTAGTTTTATATTCATTTTATATTGTCTACCATTTTGGGGTTTACTTTCTAATTTTACTTAAATTTTATGATATAGATAGATTTTTTTGGCCCTTTCACTTTCATGATTATTTTGCATTATTTTCACATCCATGCCAATCAGATGAAAATGAGAAGGATGCTGAAGATCATAATAACAATGATGTTGCTAACCATGATGAAGAAGAGGATGATAGCCATGATGAAGAGGATGATAGCCATGATGAAGAAGAGGATGATAGCAACCTTGATGAAGATGATGATGTTGAACCCATTGGAGAACAAGTGAGTGATATATTGTGCCTCTTATAAAATATATATTTTTGAGTCTTTGACCTCATTTAATTTGATAATTAAGTTAAATTTGTTTTATTTTTGTGTTTTTTTTAGTAACTCACAGCAGATGTGGGGATTTCAAAAAAATTGTATTCTGTTTGATATCATTCCAGTTATGTGTTTTAGTTTCTGGTTTATAGACAATACTATAGTTTGCTTTCAAATTAACTTTTTCATACAATCCCTTTGCACATCCTCAATATACCTACTGAATTTCTTATTGAAAAATCCCTTATAAATATTTTAAACTAATTGATAAGTAACCAACCCAATTGTATATGCTATGTTATTATTTAAATGCATTTTTTAATACAATATGAGGTATATTTAAAAGGTAAGGGCTGATTGTTAATGACAGCCATGTTCTGGGCACGGCCATGTCGGTACATGCTCAGGGCGATCGAGTGATTTATTACAAAGTGACACCGCAGTTCTTAGGGATCTGTGTTTTTTTTTATGGTTGTGTACGAATGCTTTTAAATGAACACTAAAATCAATTACCCTGCCGTTAATGTCTGAACAAAGCAGCAGTCGATGCAATGGTTGCCACAGGGTCACCAAATGCCAAGAAATTCAAGCAAACATTTTCAAACAAACAGTTGATGGCAACTATGTTCTGGAATCAGAAGGGAGCACTGCTTCTTGAATTCATGAACTTGGAATGACGGATCAATGCAGAAGTGTACTGTCATACACTGAAAAAACTGAGGCGGACCATTTAAAACAAAACACATGGTCTGGCCTCGTCCTCCTGCATGACAATGCCTGACTATACACTGTAGCTTGCACCTTCAGTCTCTTTGAGGAATTTGGTTGGGAAGTGTTTGATCATCTGCCATACAGCCTGGACATTGAGCTAAGTGACTGTCACTTGTTTTTGCACTTGAATAAATTCCTTGGCCCACAACGTTTAGGGGACAATGATCTCAAAAAGTTGGTCTGAGATTGACAGAACTTACAGGTGGTTGGCTTCTATGACATAGGTACAAAGACACTATGGCCATGTTATGACCGATGTCTTAAATTAATAGTCTAGGCTACTAGATTAATTTTGGTAACAATACATATTTGAAAAAAGTTTCTTTTTTGGTTTTTAATAACCATTTGGCCGTTACTTTCTGAACATCTTTTGTACCAATTACATTCTATCAAGTTATACATTTCTGTATCTAAGGGGCATAGGTGAGTGGGTAGCAATCACAAAACTCCCTTGCATTAGAGGGGAGACAAAATTGGAAAATCACAATGAGTTATATTTTGTAAAACTCCCAGAAAACTTTTTGGGATTCAAACCCCCAAACTCTATGTTGCAACCTCTATTGTTTGCTTGGTTATAAATAATATAATTTTAATTACTAAATCCAAAATTTGACATTTGTTGTTGCTTATTTTATTTTTTTATTTATTAAGAGCACAGTGCTTTTAACAAAATTTATCACTTTACGATTCAAAAGCCTTACAGTCATAGGATACAAAATTTCATCCACACTGCTCAGGTAATCATGTTTGGATGCTATTACGGGAGACCTATGTGGAAGTGGAAATGACGGTCACTTTTGTTAGTTTTCATAGTTGATTGCATTGGTG
>CABFWB010000257.1:33257-67082 GCA_902151455.1 Timema bartmani
GGGGGGGGGGGGGTTGATGCTAAATGTCTACATGGTGTTTAGGCGACCCCCCAAAATTCATCATGCTGGTAAAACATTTTAATAAAAATTCCACTGTCCTTAAATCATATTTTTTTATTGTTTAATTAAAATGTAATTAGTTTGTCTATACGTTTGTATATTTTTTTCTCTTCTAGACTTCAGAGGAGCCATTAGATGAAAATGAACTTTTTGTATCAGAAGAAGTTGATACTGAGGAAGAGAATGAGAAAGATATTGAAGGAGATCAAGATGAAGATGGAGATGAAGATGAGGAGGAGCTAGACAATGACCTAGAAGATAATGAAACAGAGGAAATGGATGATAGGGAAATAAATAAGGAAGATGACTATGATGATGATGATGATGATGATGATGATGATGATGATGATGATGATGATGATGATGATGATGATGATAATAAAGATGACGTTGATGAACGACTTATTCCTGGAGTATTGAAGGGTAATTTTTTTTTGTTTATGTATGCTTGTGTGGTTAATGTTGACCAATTAATACAATATTTTAATAGTTTGACATGACTATTTGTTTAATTATTCCTATAAAAATTAATAATTTCGCATATTTATTTATTTTCTAACTATGAGGGGTCGATGAGCCTGGGTTTTTCCCTTTGGGTCAAGTATTTCAAAAGCTTCAGAGTTTGAGTATATTCATAATTTTAAAATGTTAATAGTATTTATTTGTTTATTTTAAAAGTAAAATGTTATATTTAAAATGTCACCAGTCAAAACAAAATAAAATTTAAATACATCTTTTAAATGTATGAGATTTTAAAAATATATGAAAACAACACATTATGTTCTTAAAATAATAATGACACTCATTTTTATAAATAGTAAATACTCTTGAAAAAAAAATCTTTACTCAACTATACTTTTGGGATAAATGATCAAATTTGTTTTTACATTTGAAATAATGCTTGTTAAAAGATCTAAAAATAAAAAACATTCAAATAAAAATATAATAAACAAAATATTTAAAATGATGTCAACACTCATATCTTTAAGACACTACACTAACATTTACAAAAAGAATGAATAAAATTCATGTTTTAATGAGCTAATATTTCTCCAAAATAAGCCTATGTAACTTTACTCACCCTATAAGAAAACTTAAATATCACACGCATTTAGAAATTTGAAATATCTCATGTTTTGTTTTGTAGTCCTTTGTAATAATTACGTATGATCACGTCTTCTTATCCAATTTCATTCCTCTATGCGCAGAGTTTTAAGAATTAAAGAGAATGTATGATTTGGTGTATAGATTTTTGTTGAAGTGAAGGGATTTTGCAAGTATAGGGAAGTGTGGAGAAAGTTAGTGAGGCTAGATTAAGTATGAAATTGTTTTTGAGATATATGCACTGTTTCTTGCCTATCTCATAAGGGAATGGTGTGATTATGTATTTATGTATGAAGCGTATAACCCAAATGGGTAATAAGCTAATTGAATAAATTTAAAAAAATTACACACACACACACACACGCACACGCAGTAAAAAAAACATGATTACATAAAGAAAATTAGAATAATAGTTGATAATAATGCTTTTGAATTACTTTTTTAATTTGTCATAAGTTTTAAATTTATTGTAAGGGAAAACATAAAATCAAAGAATTGGTTGATATAAATTGACTAAACAAACTCAATAGTTCTATCCTAGAATTTTAATCTTACAAGCACTTAACTAACTTTTGATGAAGGATCTATGCTTCATAAAGGATATAATTTCAATTATCATAATTATTCTATCCCTAATAAAGTCCATTCCTTGATCATTGAGAGCAAAGAGGCCATTAAACATATATCTTCATAAATAAAAAACCAATCAAAACATCTCATTGCCATTCAAATACAAAAAATCATTCTTAATAACCCTAGCAACATATCTTAAAACAGCTCAATGATAAATTCATCAAAAACAATATTATTCATGTAAAAGCAGATGAAGGTAACACTGTAGTCCTCATTAATCGTGAAGATTACATTTCAAAAACTATGGATTTCTTAAATAACAGCATTGAATTAAAGAATGACCCTAGATCACAAAGCAATCGTAAAAGTTGTCAAAGAAGCATAATTAATTTTTCTTTCAAAATATAACTTCACACTGCTTAACATTAATCCCAAAGCAACTAATTTTACTTCTTTACCAAAAATTCACAAACCAAATATCCCCATTAGACCTTCAGTCACCTATAAAAATTCCCCTGATTAAAAAACTGCCAAACACCTTGCCAAACATCCATAAAATTATTTACAAATTCCTTAGTCACATAAAGTGAAAAGCTCATGTCTTGACCAATAAAATCTAAAACATCTCTTTAACTTCCTAATCCAAATCTATGTCTTGATATTTCTACTCTCTCTCTCTATCTATCTCTGTCTATCGCCCAATAAAGGGAACTATTAACATCACTAAAAATATACTAAGCAATAATACCGGTAACCTTTATTTCGATTTTTATCAAACAACATTACTTCAAAGGGTCTCGAATCAAAACTATTTTAAGTTTAGTATTATATTCTACTCCCAAAAAGATGGGCTATTACTGGACAACTTTCAAAAACCTTGCGCTATAGTGATTGTAAGCTTACCCCTCTTCCAAGAAGTTGGCTAGCACAGTGGATTGACAGAAAGGCGCGATTGCACTAGTCTGAAGAAATCCACTCCAGTTCTAGCATTTCACCAATGGAAGCTTCACTTTTACTAGAATCAGAACTTTCTTCGCTAACAAATACAAATCTTTCAATCACTTCATCTATCAACGCATCTTTTTGCCAATAATCGTCCTCAATTTTGTGAACATGGTCACAGAACTTTTTCCGTTCTTCTGCAGTGTATTCTTGAAACACTTTTTCAAACAATTTTTTTTGTCCTCAAGAGAATTACCTGAGAGATCTTGGGCCACTTGTCTTTTTACATAGTCCCAAACCATTTCAATTGGATTAAGATCAGCGTGATAAGGTGGCAAATGCAAATATTATGATGTTGGTCTTATCTCATCAATTTTGTATTTCCTCTCACAAGGAGCTCTTTTGACAAGTTCAATTAATTTTGGTTTTATCATTTCTTCAGTGAATTATATGTTATTCTTTCTTAGCCACATTTTAATGTCATCTTTTAAAGATGCACTTGTTGGTTTCTTGTTCACCTGCACACAATGATAACTAGCATTGTCCATTACTAAGACACTTCTGGGGGGAAAATTATTGAAATTAGTGAAGTTCATGTCATCATGGTAGTCTCCTGTTTTTTTGTTTTGATTTGAAATTAGAAGGGAATTAGGAACAAAACCCCTTGCCGCTCCAGCATGCACAATGATTAGTCGATTTCCTTTTCCAATAGGCATCATAACACCTGGTTCGAATTCGGACTGCCAGCATGTTTTTACATTATGACATGCATCAACATACATTTTATCGACATATATACTATTCTTTCCACTACTCCTAAATTCATCGAATTCCACGCAAATGCTTGGCTCTCCATGCCGCTATTTCAGGGCGCTCGATCAAAAGTTTTCTTTTTGATTGGAATTTTTTCCACTTAAATCCTAAGCTTTTGATTGTTTTTTGTAAATACTTTCTGTTGCAATCTATAATATCACTTTTAAGAGCCGTTAGCATTTTCTTAAGTGTCGGTACAGTTTTTCTTACGCCATAAAATTTGTGGACCTTCCTACAAATTGATGTGTTCTTGAAATCATTTATAAATATTCTTTTACTATGCTCCTTACACTTTCCTTTCGCAGTAGAAAAGGTCAGGTGTCCTTTAGAAACAAGGGAACATTTACCTTCCCTCAAAATAACTTTTACGCTACTTAAAGATAAGCCTGTGGCTTCACTCGTACATTCAACTACATTGTATTTTAAATTAAACTGTTTTTTCTGTTTTTTCAAGTGCTCAGATACGTTATATACAATTTCACTAGCCTGTCCTCGCAAAGGACGTCCAAAAACACTTTTGGAAGATGACGCTGCTATTATATATGTTCTTGTTAAATACAATTTCCCTAGCCTGCACTCTCAAAGGATGTTCAGAAACACTTTTGAAAGATGATTATATAGGTTCTTTTGTTAGATCTACTATATGACCTACACTATCTAGTACACAGGAATTATAATGATAAAATACTGTATACCCACAAGTTTCAACAAAATTACATTTAGAATACACAATTTGTAACCGATTATTTGTCTAGCTAGTGTAATACCCAGAGCCCGGAAGTTGATGCCCTTAAGAACCCCAAAAATGCACTTAGAAATAGTGTATTAATGCTCTCAAAAATAAGAAAAATGCCCTTAAAAACCAATAAAGGATGCACTTAAAAAACTCAATTTTTATTCTAAAAAATACAAAAGATGCTCTTAAAAATTAATAATACATTTAAAATCCAATTCTTCTTCTTCTTGTTCGATTATGGTAATGGGGGAATCCTGCAAAAGGAGAACTGAATTAATAAATATTGTATAACCAATCTGCACAATAAAATAATAAAATAGGCAGAACATTTGTGTGCATGTGAGAATGATATAGAGATTAAAGTACATCTTAGATTTACCTTATTCTGCATTGCAATGCACAACAAAGGTCATCTTCAGATTCTCAGGTGTGAATGAACGGCGATCATCGGCCAAGAGGTTTTTTTACTTGGAGAACCTACGCTCTACATCCACGGATGCTATTGGAGCATACTTGAGGTATGGAATGTCACCTGGCGATATGTCCTCTTCATTGTATGCTAAAGAGTCACATTTACCGGTGATTATGTCAGCAATTTTACACACTGTTTTGAATCCCGAATTTTTTTATCAACACATTCTGAAGTTTTGCAAACACTGCTTCTCCAATTTTGCCTGAAGCTTTCTTGAGGTTATACTGTAGTGTTGTGATAAGAGCAGTAGTGTCAGACAATGACACAACTTTCTTTTCTAAGTTTGTTATGGTTACGGTCAAAATACTGAAATTAGCCTTGATATATGACAAGTTTCCCTCAATTTTGTGATCTGAGAGCATATCTTGTGTAATATTGATAGATATGGCCTCTTCACTGTCAAATCTGTTCACAATAATAGAAACACGCATGAAGCCATGTGCACCATCGTGTAATTATTGACTGAGGTGGTAAGGGTACATCAGGTGCCGTTTTGAAATCAAGTACTCTAGATGGCGCTTTCAAGAATACTTTTTTAATGTTTGACACTAGTTGATCAACATATCCAAAGTTCTTTCTCACCTCTTCAGCAACTAGTTGAACTGCATGAGCAACAGATGTTAAGTGAATTATTTTTAGAACATAATGCTTTAATTACAGTTGCTGCTTTGACCATATACAGCGCAGCATCACTTACAAAAAGAAGAACATTATCGTGCTTAATACGGTCAGGCCAAAGTAGAAACGTGGATTTATCAAACAACTTGCTGATTGTAGAGTGGTTGGCTTTATCCAAGATTTCTGTATTCAAGAGAAATGTTTGACCAACAGTATTCAGTTCAAGAGTTCCATTAACTACGCTACCTACATAGCGGCCTTCCATATCTATTGCAGGGCTGCCACACACCTGGAAAACAGGGAAAATCGGGAAAATACAGGGAATTTGTTCATGTCTGGAAAAAACCGGGAAAACACAGGGAATTTCACCAAAAAGCTAGAATTTACTGGATTTTGTTAGTGAATTTGGGCAAGCTCAAAATAGTAAGAATAATATAGACTAAAATTTGTAACGGGAGAACTGAGCAGTCTAATTGGAACACGTCTCATTTATGATGATTATGCTTACCAGCACCTCATCAGCTTGAGACAAGTCCTGAGCGCAACCGAGACGACTCGTTCGGCAAATGCCGTACCTTTTCGGCTTCTTCCTTTCACCACCACCAATACCACAAACGTTTCGTTTCCACCACCCCCATCCTCCAACTTTAGCACGTGTTTCTGCTGCCAGTTGGATGAATTTATTCTCTGGATTTTGATGTTATTTGTCTGTTTAAAAACGATGAATCCTGTCGAAAGAGTTAAGTATCCCAGATATTAGTGTTAATGTAGCGTGATGTTTTAAGACTACCCTACCTATCTTGCCATTTTGGCTATTTTTAATTTTTTAGAATATGTGCCAAGGTGTCAATATTGTCTGTTTAAATCTTAATGGGTTTTAACCTTTTACTACAGTCAACTCCCAATTTAGCGAAGGTGGGTTTACCTGGTTGCTGCCATGGCCAGGTTAAAAAAATTGAGTATACTATAAAGTGAAAAGTTTATGAAAATATTACCTCCAGCGTGCTAGTTTGTCATAAAATTAGAATGGTTGTAAAAATGACCGATTGTGTTTGTGTCCGCGCATAGCTACTTTACCTCTCCCACCCCCTATGAAATGGACTAGCCCACTTCTACCACCCTTCTCTCCAAAGTCTCAGTTCTTTGTTCTCAGATCTTTCCAGTTCAGTGCAGTGTTAAGTAAATGCGATACTTCTAAAATATCGATATTTGAGTATGAAAAAAATAAATGAGAAGTAGATCAATATTTCCCAGTATCGATACTTTCATTTAGCGATAGAAAAATAAAGTCAATAATAAGAAAAGATGAATAAATTTAATAAATGATCGGGAAAATAAAGGAAGTAAAAGGAGAAAAGTAGGTAAGTTAAAATCTCTCGATACCGGGTAAAAAATACTGATATTAGTAAAATATCAAAAGCTTGGTATCGAAAGAAAAGTATCGATACTGGTATGGTATCATTCCTAGTGCTAGTTTAGTGTCTCGTAAAAGTGTAAGACATTAAAACTATTTTGAACTCAAAACCTTATATCTAGATATGACCATACCTCAGGACTTTTTTTTATTTTGACTCTAACCCTCAAATTAAAGGTAGTTTGCCGATAAGTGATATTTTTTGAATTCCATATTTTTTGAAAATGGCTCAAAGATTTTGATTAAAATAAATATATATGGACTAATTGACCTCCCAAATAACACCATATATATGTTTTATCTGTAAAAAAAAATCGTTGAGGGCTAGTTTACTGATGAGTGATTTTTTTCAAAAACTCGAAATATTTTAAAATGAGCTTTAACGATTTGGTTCGAAATTGGTATATTGGGCCTTAGGCCTAATAATTGTGTTTGTGGTAAAAAGTTGTTTAAAGGTATTTTACTGATTGATTTTTCAATAGTAGTTATTATGATAAATTTATGTATTATTGTGTTGTATCGTTTATTAATCAAGTACTTAATGTATTTGGTAGTTTTCAATGGGTTTGCAGATTTACCGGAGAAATTGATATAAAGGGGTTTATTAGCCCTTCATCACCCCGCTAAATTGAGAGTTGACTATGTTTTTTTTTATATTCATTACAATATGGTAAGGATGAGGATGGCAGTTTATTAAAGGAAATGGACCTGAATGAGCGACAAAAATCCCATGTTAATTTTATTATTGTAAATTATTATTCATGATTTGTGTGGGCTACTTAGTCTATACAGTACATATACAATAATTAAGATTGGTTAAAATATTTTTTAAATCAAGTAATACATTCTTTTACAAAAAAAAATTGATAGGCCCCTTATCACATTTAAAATCAAAATGGTATTTTTGGTATTTCCACTTTTTTCCTTCTTTCATTTCATTTAGGGCATACAGCAATTATAATAAATTTTTCCTTCTAGAAAATTTATGTCATTCATTTCTCATCCTTTTTACAAATAATTCTTAAACATATGTTTATCTTGCATAATAAAAGATGCCTCCAATGACAAATTACCACTCTTAATTTTTAAAATTTTCTCTAAAACCAAGTTTAATGCCTCTATAATTATTTTTATAATCTATTAGGTGTCTGGAAAAATGAAAATTTCCTCTGGAAAATCTGGAAAACACAGGGAATTTTGTAATAAGAAAATAGTGGCAACCCTGTATTGTCTCATCAATTGATATCCAGATTTTTTTCCTGCACACACTGCTTCATATTATAACTAGAGTTTTCTCATAGCACAAGGTCACATATCTTTTACGCAGAGTAGATTCATCTGGTATAGAATTATTCGTGTGTCTTTCTAAAAACTCGCAAAATTTAGGATGATTTACTTTTCCGAGTGGAATATTACCTGACAACAATACTTCACACAACTCTTGATTAAAAGAATATGATTTGGTTTTAGAGGTTAAAGCACTTTGGAACAGCATTCTTTGAATTTATTATTAAGTTGTTTCTACCCGTTCTAAAGCACTCTTGTGTTTCTCATGACTGATATGCTGAGTAACAGAAAACCTTTTTTCTGCTGAAACTGTCGACTTGCACAATTTACAAAATAATACTCTCCCATCTGTGGAAAAAACAATTTCACCAAATTCGTTAACTAACTGTCGTAAATGCTAGGATTGAGATGGTTTGATTTTCAGCATCCTGCTCACTTAGAAATACACAAATATGAAAGTGCAGCAGGCTTAACATGAAACTCTTAGGGGTTGCGCAGTGGCAAAAAAAACATGTACATATGCGCAATCCAGTTTAAGGACAAGTAAACGTTGTCACTGCTAGGGGAGTATCCCTCCCCCTCCTCTCTTTCCACCCCTGCCTGTGCGGCCGAGTTTCATGTTAAAACTCACCAGCAGTAGTAAGTCAACTATCTTGAGAGATACAATTTAAACTGACACTAATCTACTCAATTAACAGCCACATTCTAAACAATTGTGACTGTACCACTGAGGTAAACAAAGCCATACATTCTTTAAATACCAAGCTAGCCAGTTATCCAGTACTAGGGTTTTCCATTGAAACATAAGCAAGATAAGAATCTAAAAATATATCTACTTTTCCTTCTTAATTTCTTTCGTAGTACTGCTCTGCCAGAAAAAATTAGGCTACACTCAATGTTTCATGTCCGGCCTTACTAATAATTACAAGTGAAAATAAATGCTTTTAAGTAAATTAAAAAAATGGATGTGTGAATATGTGCATTATCCATTGTGAGTTACTATTTTTATGTAATGATTCTAAAAATTATATCAAATGCACGATAAGAGTATAAAAAGTAAAAAATACCTAAAAAATGCGACAAAAATACTAAAAAATGTCATAAACTTTAAAAAACCTAAACATGCAAAAATATGCACAATAAAAGTAATGTTTTTGATATCACAGTGTCATAAATTGTGTTTATATACAAGTTAGCATTGGACAAACACTCACATTCTTTCACATATTCCATCTGTGGGAAGAAAATCTTTGAAATTTTGGCACCCCCATCCTAAACCTACCAAATATTTTCAATCCTTACAACACAGAGAATCAACATCTACCTCATTGAAACCAGGGTATATATGATTGTTTTTTAAATTATTTATTCCTGTTACATTAATAATTTATTTTATTCCTATTTTATCACGTAACACTTTTCATGCATTCTTATCCCACCATAATATTTTTGTGTGGTTTCACGAAGGCCTAAAGAACATGTCTACCGTGCATCAAAACTTGTCGCTCAAGATATATGACCGCCAAATAAATGAAGGAGAAAAGAAATAAAGCTAAGAGATTTACTCAATTTATATCATTCAATTCTTATTTTATCTTTGTTCATTACAATAAATTAAAAAACATGCAACAGAATAATAAATTTAAAAAACTTAATTATTATGAAATATCATTCTTATTTTTATCTAAATAGATTAAACTATACAAAATACAGCATTATATTCTTCACCTCTTAAATACCGTATTGGCCCGAATATAAGACAATAGTTTTTATTAAAAATCGAAAGCAAAAAATAGGGGGCCGTCTTATATTTGCAGCCTAGCATCTTATCATATTCATTTCAACTTACTTTTTGTGTAAAGCCATTTGTATTGCATATTTATAACTAAAGCTAATAAATCTAGCACAAAACATGTTTTTACACATGAAGAAATTATAAAAAATTATTTTTCAAGGTATTTCACACGTAAATTATCGTAATGGCATAGTTTCTTGTGTTATTAATTTCAAACTTAAGTTTTGTAAAAAGCTGCATTTATTATTTAGTAAAGTTAGTAAATCATGCATAACAACATGTTTCCACACGAATACTAACTCGCAAACTTTATTTTATTGTGGTATTTCATGCGTAAAAACGTAAACATAAACATTACATCAAAGCTATTTTTCATTTTGGTCATAGAAGTACAGCAACGGTTTGGTATTCTGACATTACGTTTGAACGCGCTCTAAGAACTGATCTTGGTGAGCGCTTAGTAAGCGCTCAGTAACATGATGGTGCTACTGTGTAGCGACTTGTTGCACGAATCAGTGTTTAGTAATAGTGTTTCTTTTCTCCATGGTGCGTGACGTCAGCTTCCTACTAATTATCTTGCTGTATGCGTTTGTTTTTTTGTGTGAATTAATTACCGCAACATAAATATAATAATTTAGTGTGGTTTTAGTTTCAGTATATTTTTATCTTTTCCAATGGCGTAGCGTAGAAAAACGCGGCACATCTCAAAACAGATAAACAAATGTGAAAATGGAGAAAATAGGTTAAGGCTCGTCCTACATTTGAGGCCTTTTTTTACTCAGCCAAGGGAAAAATAGGGGGGTCGTCTTATATTTGAGGCCGTCTTATACTCGGGCCAATACGGTAACTTTTATTGATCTTTTGTAATAACCTAAACTAATATTGTTGTGTTTCATTGAATTAATCAATTAAAAACTAACCAAAAACTCATGTTTTATTAAGATTGTTAATTATGAGCTATACTCTCAAATTTACATGTTTTTATTGTCATTTGTTATATTTAAATGTGTCACTTTTAATTTTTAAGTACTAACAGGGGTTGCTTAACTTTATCATAATATGTTTTTTAACTTTAAACTGTCATCTTTTTGTAATCTTGATTTTTTGACTATTTGATGAACAATATATAAAACTTATTCAACCTTTATTAAATTTAATTTTACTGACTAATTTCTTACAAAATTAAATCTCTTTGTCCTTAATCATCACCTGAAGCTTTTCTTCTTGTCGTATCCTTTATGGCCTTTTCTTCTTCACTCTTCACTACACTAGGTCCTTTTTCATCCTCAAATTATTCTTCTAGTTTTAGTTTCATATTTGCCTGTATATTGTCATTATCATTCTGTTATTAAATGTATTACTTCCATACTGTTATTACCTATTGATCCAATTACTACCTTCTCTGTTGAATTTCATTGTTTTCCTTCCATCCAAGCTCTATCGCTTTTGCTTACATCATTTTGTATCTGCCGATTCTTTGTAATTTCATTATCTAATTGCATTTCACATTGCTTTTCTCATTTATATACTCTACTAGAGCCTTATAAGTCTCGTAGTTCAGCCTCCTATTATTTGGTCTACCTTGTTCTCTGTTTATTTTCTTTTGCTTCCTCATTTTTGCGATCTTATCAAGCGTAGATTGTGTGGTCCATAGTTAAATTCTGCATCAGCACTTAGACTTTAACTTATATTAGATAATTTTTTTTGCAATGTCTACAGATCTATATTTATTGAAATTTTGATATTATCTAGATTTCACATTGTCTTACATTTTCCAACCCTCTTGATTTCCATCAGTCTTGTTAGTACATATATTTTCAACAAGCATATTTTGGTTTGATGTATAAAAATGAGGTGGCCCAATGGCTAAATAATTTTATGGTAAAGTAAATTGATAGAACTAAAGAAACAGGAAAAATAAACTGCTAAGAGTAAATTTGATGAAGAAAGCCCACTTAGGGAAAGAGGAAAAATGTGGGAAGAATCCAATGCACAAAGGTGACATACGCCAGGAAGGCCCGTTTTGACTTCGGGTCTTTGTCCATCCTATTTTTGGAATTTTCTTCTTGTAATGGCAAAACTTAGCAATATGATTTGTATGATTACAAATAAAACATTTTCAGGGGATCATTTCTCTTCTTATGATAAGATTTATATGCATAAAGTGCCAATTCATTTTCAGGGGTTTCAGAACTACCTTGCACTTTTACTTCCTGTAAAAGTTTTACTTTAACTGAATCAGCAATGATTTTGATTCCCCAACTTTCGAGGCCCATTATCATGGGACGATAATCATCAGGAAGACCCGCAAGCAATAAAGTCCCGACCCATTCATCTTTAACTTCAAATCCCACTTTATTTAATTTATGGGCAGTTGAAATAATTTGGTCACAATGTGTCAATTGACTTGCATTTGACTAGTTGCATTGTGACAAGGGTCCTTAAGCAAACCAACTCGACGTGTTAGTCTATAGTCTTCAAATGCTCTTTCATGAGCAGTCCACACTTCTGCAGCAGTCTTTGCAGCCTTCAAATGTGAATAATTTACAGGGTCAACTGACAAAATTATCTTCAAAAGAGCCTTATCCTATTTCTTCTTGTCTTGAACTGTTGCTCCTTCCTTCCCATAAATCATCGAGTTTCAGTAGGGACACACATCGCGAATTTCCAACTAGAATAATTTTCTCCACTAACAAGCATTTCTATCACAGCTATGTTGCTCGAAGAACTCATTTATAATATTTGAGCTAAACTTTGTGACTAAATAACTAGAAAAAATACCGTTAACACAGATGCCAACAAGTTTGAATTGTGAGCAAACCTGTTTCACAAACTCACAAATAACTAGAGCGCAATTTACTGGACCTGATGCAAAGTGCAGATTAGGAGTTCGCATCAATTTTCACTTCAAATGACAAATCTATCTGGCCAAACAAGGGACATGTTGTGTTCATGTGCAAACAGTGCCACAAGCTTAGTAAAAATGATCAATAACGGAACTTGCTTTTCTTATTATACTTTTTTCTTTCAATACTCTAGGTGTTAAGGAGGCCAAAGTTAATGTAACTAAGAGCATATTAGGTTTTTTTTATCATACAACCTATTTGATTTCAACACTCTCACATTCTTTTGCTGGGATTTTTAATAAATAATTTGTCATGAATTTACTTACTGCCTAGTTTCTTATCTAATAATTATGTTTTTATATTAATGGCTAGTAAATATATTTGACTATTCAAGGAGAGCTCAACCTATTTTTATCTGATCAAAGTTTTCCAATAATATAAATTACTGAGTATTTATTTTATGTATGCTCAGAATCTAATAGTGGAGACTATGAATCTAGCGAGGAAAATATTCCTGAGGATCAGCTAGAGAGTGAAGAAAATGAGGATTATGTGGATAATACCTTAGATCAGCAAGAAGAGCAAGCAGAGAGTGGAGAAGATGAGGGCTATGAGGTTAAAATGACTAAAGATCTACACAAAGATCAAGAAGACAGTGACGAAGGTGATGAGGTATGTTTTCATTAGGATGTGTCCTTTGAATTCAAAAGTATATTTGAGGATTCAATCAAATTTCCGATTGAAGATTCATAAAATATTTGTATATTCAAATTTAAATTTTGATTACTATTTTGAACACAATTATGATGCTTACTATTGGCTTAGCCCAACATAATTATAGAACAAACTTAATATCCAAAGCCTAGTCCAATGATGTGCCAGTTAACTGAATCTGGATTTACAATTAAACAAGACAATGTCATTTACTTATGATTTCTAGATTCTAGGGAAACTTAAAGATTAATATAAACAAAATCATAACTGGAGAAAAAAACATTTATCTGTGTGGATTAACTGCCTATGCTTATCAGATTTTCTAAGATTCATATTTGAGATTCAGGATTCATTGGTAGAAATTAAAGAAAATTGAATTAAATTAAAGAAAAGGCGATTCTATCAGTCTCTAGTTGGCATGCATAATGACACTTGAGTTGTTACTTTTCATAATTATATAACAAATTCACATTTATAGATAAATATTAATTAGCCATTTAATTTACATTTACACATTTTTATAATGCCACAAAACTATTGAATGACCTCTCCTGAGCCCATATATAAGCAGGAGTGAATTGCTGTGCCATACTTGTGACCTTGAATAAATTCAGCTGAATATGAGTGTCTTCCATCACCTATGCTTGTAAGAGAATATAGTGTTTCAAACTTTAACTTAGCACTCTTAAATAGTGCATTTAATAGGAAGAAATGGGTAGTGATACATGGAGAAAAACAAAGGAAAAACAACTCAATTAAGCTTTTATGGACATGCTGAGGGCCTTTAAAGGTCAAGCATGGACTGAGAATGATATAAGTCCTATACTACTGTTCCTGTCCTGAAGTCCTGCAAACATTTTTGTTCTCATTTATCTAACCAATAAAGCTACCTAGTATACACATCAGGCAACCAGAAAAACAAACTTGGGTAGACATCACCATAGTCTGGAAGAGTTTCTATAAACACCATTTTTCAAAATGGCTGCCATTAATTATGTATCTTAGCATATCTCTGCTCCTAGAGCACATATAATTATGATTTTTGTTCATATATATTTGGGGTCAAGGAATTCCTTTTTAGGCTTAAAAATACCACGCAAGTGTTGGATGTTGTGATAAACATGTTTATTTTTATTTATAAAATAAACAAAAAAAACTAAAACTACATTTAACAAAAGATTTAACTAGAAAAAATGCACTTAAAAACACAAAACGGATGTCATAAATAAAAAAGTCTGTTTTAATGTACCCATTTAAATGTTGACTAACATTAAAAAACATATCAAAACTTAAGTCAAAGCTTTCAATTATAGTCTTTTACAATGTTCTCCACTTTTACAGTATTCTGTGCAAACCACAAATTTCAAACGACACATGGATCTAATAGTACCACAGTTTGGGCATGTGTAATGTACGAGTAGTTCGTAGCACATGGTTTTAAGTTATAATATAGGCTTTAAAATGCCATTTGATTTTTCATACCATCCAAAGTCTCTTGGATCAAGCAGTTTGTCAGTGAAGTTTCCGTGTTGGAAAGAGTTAAGTATTCCTGAAGAGCAAAGAAGCACCTTCTCCAATGTCCATTTCTAATACAGAAATATGAGGGCGGAAGTTCATATATCTTGCTGTACGTGCAAAGAATATCACAGGTAATCAAACTACTTGCACAAGGTATTCTTATGTTTTGTCAAATGTTTCTTCAGACTACGTATTCTCTTCAACAAATCCCAAAATTAATTTCTTTAGGGATACTTTCAAGGCAGAGGGTTTTGTTCCTATTTTGCTAGTAATGTCACAACCAGTTAGGACATGGGCTTTATCAGAACACCAGAAAAAGTAGCCCAAATATGTTTGGATAATTTGTGAAGGGATACATAACACACTTTTCCTCCCACTCCTACCTTTATCTACATTTCCTCCAGGCAATTTGTAAATAGATTAAATATATGTATTTAAGTAATATGCATCAAAACCTTTGCATGGTGGAAGTTTCTGAGCATTGGAATTATGTCAGGAAACTCATGTGGGTTACTTATTCATAACAATATCAACTATAATGTGGTAAACACCCTCATCTAAGAAAATGGGTAAATCTGACTGCATTAATTTTGAACAGACATTCTGTAAGTTCTTCAATGCAAAAAAACAAAAACAGTTGCATTATCTATGACTGCTTTTGGAATTAAAGGCAGGAATCCAACATGCATAATGGGGAGTGTGGGCATTGTGACTTAAGAACGACATCCAGACCATTTTGGAACAACTTCATTGTTTTTATGTTCATAAATGCCATGTTTGACTAAACTTATTGCAAACTCAATTTGATCATGCCGCTCTTAAGGGCAGTTCTTTATTTACGTATTTACTTCTTTGACTCAAATTGATTAGAGTTATTTTTGGCTTGGTTAGTAACTTTGTGTAACCAGGGTACCCTTGAAAAACGACAGTCATGTGAAGCATGGGTGCTGGATATTGTAGATCTATCTTCATGATCAAAATTGTCAATGGCAGCGATAGTGAAGCTCTCCTTGTCAAAGTGGCTAGGCAATGGTGTATTTCCTTCATCACTTGTTTGAATGATGTATGATGCTTACTGTTTCCTTTTTCTCAAAACTTCATTGTATCTCACTGAAACTAATGCCTTGTTCATGCATGTAATTAAATCTCTACTCCTTCACTTTTCGTGTATTGTATGACCAAAATTGTCATGTAGAGATGTAGAGGTGTCTATTGCTTTCCATGGGGAAGAGAATAATATAGCAGTTGAAATAAAATATCTGCACAAACAACCCTTTTATTTCACTAAATGTAGTTTCTTTTCTTTTCTAATTACATTCATCATTATCATTGTTCTTTTCTGTTGCGTCCTGTTCTGAATAGTCCTGGTCTTCATCACAAAAATTATTCAAGATCAGCAGTCATTGTTAACATTTAAAAATGCGGATAAAAATGTTAACAGCACATCTGGAATATGAATAGTCCTCCACGATGTTTTCAGCTAATCTTAATCACAGAATCTGTTTTAAAGTCCAAAATTTACTTCCTCTAGAGCTTCTCTGATATCCTTTGCAGTTGATTTTATGTTATCTACTTTTTGCACATGTCGAATAATTTTTTCAGGTCCTAAATTTGAAGAGTATATCATCAAGGGCTTGTTTATACGATCAGTAGAACTGAAACATATGTATCCTCTCCATACTGTCTTTGGAGCCTAATTTTAACTTAATTTTTTAAATTATGTCTTCTCCTACCTTTTTATTAATCAAATCATGGCTCTCTGACAGTGTGACGGCATGTACCTTTTGAAGCTTAGGACTAATAATTTCATTCACATTTTAAAATGCCACATCTTTTCCAGAAATTCGTGTTTGATCTTCGGGATTCTTTCTTGTGTATTCATACAATTTTAAATATCCTTTCAAACAAGTTTCGGTTTACATTATATCAGCACCAAATATTTGAGATAGTGATTCCAGATCAGCCATACGAATGTAAACATCTTGAAAAAATAAGCAGCTAAATTCTTCTTTGCTCTTTTGGATTCACTTATCCATAACTTCTCCCACACACCATTATGACTTTGTTGTCCAAATATTATAAACATTACATGTGTTGATTGCCTGACTGAAGAGGGAAGCTCTCTTCATGGAACTGCAGACCTCGGTAAACGTGGTGTTTAAGCTTTTACAGTTTCAGTAGTGTGCACGTCATCTTTCCCCCTTTGTTCTCCCTCTCGTTTTTCAGCTATTTTGTATAAAGTTATTTTCATAGTATATAATTTGTAACACTGATTAGACAAATTATAAACAAAAATATCTCCGGTTTCATATTAGTCCTTCTTTTTGCAATCGCATCATCTCTAATATCAGCTGCTTTCCATATTCGTTTATTTCTGCCATTAGTACTTTTGGTAACTGTTGTGCTGACATCAACAGTTTGACAAATAACACACAATTTCAGATCAAATGAAACTTGTTCTTCTTTCCAACCGCAGCTGCCAGTTTCTTTCAAAGCTCTTGGTCAGAACCCATTCATATTTATTTGAAACATTCATCAACCTGACACAAAGAACACATTGAAGTTAAATAAGCAGGTCTTTCATGCTACTTTCTACTATAAAATTGATTTAATACTAATTTAAAATAAACCTGTTTATTGCAACATCCAACACTTTTGTGATATTATTAAACCTATAAAGGAATTTCTTGATCCCAAAACATACATCTAGAAACCAAAACCATAATTCTATGTGCTTTAGGAGCAGAGATATGCTGAGAAATCCAATTAATGTCAGGCATTTTGAAAAATGGCATATATAAAAACTGTTCTAGACTATGGTGATGTCTACCCAAGTTGTTATAGTTGTCTGACATCTATACTAGGTGGGTGTATTCCTTAGATAAATCGGAACGAAAATTTTTGTGGGACTTCAGTACAGGGACTGTGGTACTACTTTGTAAAATACTAATGTTGGGTTATAAGTGTCATGGTTGGGTACATGCACCAAGTTTAGTTGAAATCGGCTCTAGTCCAAAACTGTAAGAAACAACACTTTCACTGTCACATAGCATATAAAAATACACCAAATAGATTTTTCATAAAATTTGTACACTATCTGTTTTATTCATATATTTCATTGTATGTTAGGACTGCTTATAATGTTAATTTTTATTATATGATGCCTGAAATGAAGCCATGCCATTTTGACAAGTATATATACACACTTACTGTTTTGCTATAGCACCAAACACGTGCATGATTATATTTGTATTTTGATAAGTGTAACCAAACACCTAATGTTTTATCTTAAAAACAAAAAAGACAATGATTATATATATATATATATTTATATGATTATAAATATATATTTATATGATTATAAATATATATATATATATTTATATGATTATAAATATATATTTATATGATTATAAATATATATTTATAGATATATATTTATTTTTTAAAACCGGGACCCCTTTTGCCCCCAAGTGGTGTACTAATGAATGGTCAAAACCAAACCCATAGGTGTTTTGGTGGGTGGTCATATTTATTTAAATTTGGGTTGAAATTAATTAATTAGTTTACAACTTAAAAGGGCCACACAGATACATGATAACCACATTAGTTTTTGCTTAGTTCATTGGTTATAATATTACATGCATAAATTACTGATCTGAGCCCGACAAAGTCATTTTGCTCATTTCCCATTCATTAAAACAATATTTTTGAAAGAATGCTTGTCAGCGGTGCCGAGGCAATCTTTTTATTTCCCAAACTGTTCCACATAAAGTATAAGAAATATCTTCTCTCATATAGTTCTACATTAATGGAATACATCATTAAATATTAAGTACCCATAATACCTTGTAAATATGTATTTTAAGTTATTATAATATATTACCCACCAATAAATAATTTTGTTAGCTCTAAAATTTCTCTGTCAACATGTAATTTTTTACTTTTTACTTGATAGATTACTAAAATTAATCAATAGTTTTCTTATTGTCAGATAGGTTGCTAGGCATTGCGCATAAAAACAATTATAATTAAATTACAAATACATTTGCATGCTTTGGAGGTGTAGAGTTTGTATATTTAAGTTCAACGTTCTCACTAGTCTAAAAGCATTTTGATCACTGTAAGGGAGCAGGTTGGGTAGAGGGGAATGCTGCTATCTGAACTTTAAATTTTTTTTTAAAATTATTTGAAAATTTAATGAGAGATTATTATAATGTTGTTAGAAATCTATCAAATGAAAGTAGTAAAATTAATTAATTAGAATAAAGTTTATTAACAAGCTTTAGTCTTATTAATTTGTTTGACTACTTTCACTTTATTGATAACTAAAAATATTATACTGAACTGTAGTGTTCTAACTTCAACTTTTGCACTTTAGGATGAACTGGTTGAAAGAAATTGGCTCAAGAAATTTCCGACTAACTACTATTAATAATAATATTTAGCACCGCGTCTTAC
Organism: Timema bartmani; assembly: GCA_902151455.1. Taxonomy (NCBI): domain Eukaryota; kingdom Metazoa; phylum Arthropoda; class Insecta; order Phasmatodea; family Timematidae; genus Timema; species Timema bartmani. The sequence goes on from CABFWB010000257.1 coordinate 52,611, forward strand.
TACCTGTTCGGTTATACACTTTGACTACTATTATTACTGGTGACAGCCTCTAGCAATTTCTGTGTTTAAGGACTAAATTTGTTAGAAGAATTTAAATCATCATCCTCATGAGTGGTCACACAGTCTAAGGTGTCAGGCTTGCAATGGATTGGATTGCTGCTGAGAAAAATGGAGGTTCGAATTTAATTCAAGTGCATTGAGAGGGAGGGCTCTTTTATAAATGTAATCCTATCACTATTGTTTTACCATCCCTTTGTCACAATAATGCTCTTGCATTTCATATAACTACCCTATTACTACTACTATTCTCACAAACTAATACCTTTTTATATAAACTAAGTGTTAAGACAAAAACTTCCTGCTTCGGTAATCGAATGATCTAAGGAGTCACTCTCGTTATAGAGTGGACTGCCAATGAGGGAAGATTGGATGTTTAATATCCCGGTTGGGTATATCAAGGGGTATTCTTCCTAAAGAGTTTTCAACTTTCCTTAAATATAAAGGTGGGTGCACTTTTAAATTAATTTTTCCTCATATTTAACACATTATTTTAGTTGATACATATGCATGCAATCTGAACGGCTTTTGAAAACTAATAAAATAAAAATTATTACTGTGTAAAAAAATCTTTCCTTATATGGGAATATATTGGATTGATATCACTCAACAGGATTATTGCCCACATCAATTAACACATAGTTAAATGTCAATTAGTCTCTTTTGCCATTGACAGAGGTCATAGTTTGAATCTTGGGGCTCCTTAATTATTTTGCATATTTCCTTTAAATTCTCTCTTCCTCAACCCTACTTTATTAGTGTAGTTAATATGTTATCCAAATTAATAGTAGAATACAGCTTAACCTATTTCTTCTTACTATAACCTACTTCTTCTTAACTATACTTTCAGGTTGTCTTCCTTCACTATCACTTACATTACACTATTGTACAGTTTTTCTACACTGTCTTAATATACATTTCCAAGCCATTAGAAAATAATTAATTTTACTACATATAATTTTGAATTTTGAAATACCTATAGTGATTATTTAAAAACATACTTCTTTTAAACATGTTTGATCTAATGTTTTAGGATTATGACAGCAATGAGATTGAAAATGTTCCCAAAAGTGAATCTGATTTAGATGACATTGAAGGGTATCAAATAGCCACTCAAAGAGGAGAAAAGGAAGTAGTAGTTGAAGAAAAGGAATCTACAGAAAATGATGAGCCAGAAACTGCAGGTGGTGAGTGCTAATATTTGTCTTTTTTCATTGCTATGTTTTTCAATATTATTCAATCATTTTAATCTAAGAATACGTGAGGATGAGAGCTAATTTTAAGAACATACATCAGATATTACTCGGTGAATATTATAACCTTAGAACTTAGGTCTTTCAATAACACTTGCACTTTGGCAGATAGTATCATCTTAAACATTAAACTAATTTATTATTCTTCTAGATTCTGGCAAGTATTTGTTGGAAATGTATGTTCGTTAATTAATTACAAACATAAATAAAAATACAGTTATCCACTAAATGCAATCAAACAATCATGTTTTTCAAATTTCTTTTTAATAATTTTTTCTATTACAGTGGAGTTTTTGTGTAATTAAAATAGAGTGGCATTAATAGATTAAGACAATCACTTGTTCTGCTCAAGAATGCCTTGAAATGTTCCAAATATTTGTGTATCCCACTTGAATCTATTCTCTTGTGTAAAAATATCACTCACTGTAAAAACTCACCAAATCGTCAATATTGAGGAGTTGAATATTGACCTAAATTTTTAAAATTTTCACTTTAGAAAAACTCAAATGTTTCATATTAGTAAATTATTAAAGCTCAACAGTTTATTTTATTATTTGGTATGGATTTAAGTAGTAGTTTATTTAAACCTACATTCTTGAGATCACTCTTCCTCTCCTGCCCTCACACTCTCTTATTCTCCCATACAAATTATGTACTAAACACAACTGAGTGTGCCTGTGGGAATTTAATCATAGGAGTACTAATATTCAATGATAGTGCACTTCACTTTAGATTGCTAAGTGCTCTGTTTGGTTCTTATTAAACTATTGTACATGGCTTTCGCTGCCCCCCTTTCTGTGGGCTTAATCTGTCAGGATAGCTTGCAGGGAAGGGTGGGGACAGTGTAAAAATAGATGATTGGGTTCGAAATTATACTAATGGCTTTGTTTATTGGGTTTATTATTAGCACTAAGAGTTTATTAAAAAATGTGATATGTAAAGATGTTACAAAAAGACATAAGAACTTTGACATAGGCGCTCGTGAAATAACTGGTTTAGTGAAGAATACATAACTACTTGCTCAACTGACACCACTCGTGACCCCCCCTCACAGACTCAAACCCGGTACCCTGGGCACGACGGTTGTCCTCTAGCACAAGTACCCGATGGCTCTTATGTTCTAGTCCGCGTGGTCTCAATGACGGGCAGTAGATCTTAATGGGTCAGCCATGATAGGACTAAATCACAACTCTTTGGCTCATTTGCCGAGCTGCCGAGGGAATCTAAAAACTGGGAATAATCAGGGTAAAGTCAGGGAATTTGACCATGATGCATGGAAAATTAGATATTATTTACATCAAATCAAAAGAAACTTAAATACCATATTTAGTTACCGTATTTATCTGAATCTAAGACAAGTTTTTTCCCCAAATTTGTAGCTTCAAAATCTAGGGGTAATCTTAAAATCGCAGACTAAGGAATAGGTCCATCAAAAGGTAACATTTTACATATTTATTTAATAGCCTATTAATAATATAGTGCAGGGCTGCCTTTTTTTTTTTTTTATAGAGTTTATCCATTTTTGCGCATTTTAAAGGTATAACACAAATCACAGAATATTTGGCTATTTTCACAGATTTTTAGGCCATTTTTTTAGGTCATCGTTAAAAATACCTACCTAGTTGTGGCCCAATACGATACTCTATACCCGTAGTATCAACTGGTATCGCAATAATCAATACTATAAACTAAAAATCTTGATACCACTCTTTAGCATTCAACACTGTTAACTCCACAAATGGGTTGGGGATAGTGATAGGCATAATACAATTTTATTGTGCTGTTTTCAATTACTTTTCCAATTACTTTACTATGATATAAAAAAATGCAGCCATTCACAATAATCAAAATAGATTTTAAAACAAATAATGAATCATCAAATTGTTACGTATTTGATTCTTAAAACTTTGCTTGCATAGCAAGTGCTTGCCAACTAAGACGTGACTAGAAAACTCAAATCGATTTTAAACAAACAATCGATAATCGACAAAGCTTACTTGACAATTTTAGTGATGCCGAACTTTAATTTTAATTCATGAATCTCCACAAAATATCTTAACTTTTGAATAATATCAAGTAAATTACTATCTTTGATTAGATGTTCCTAGATCATCATTTTTGAAACAAGAACAAAGATGCTTGTTTAACTATCACTAATTTTTTATGCTTGGCTGTCATGGCGGCTGACGTTTACTGTAATTCACAGTAGACGTGTTTATAGGCTAGACTTTTTGTAACATGTGAAATGTGTTTATCTTTTCCTTATAAAAGCAACAGTTTATTGTATATTGATCCTTTGATTTCTTACTATATCTCTTTACTTGATATTACTTTATTTTCTGTACATCATTGTGAAAGTAAAAGTGACACGTTTTAGAAGCTAGCGTGTTAATGGTCAAGTCCAATGTTATTATTTAGGGGGAGTAGGGTATGTATGACATTCAGATTTTCACTAATGATTATCATTTGTCATAGTAAAAATTAACTTCTCATTGTTTTTATGAAACTATTTCAAAGTTAACCTTCTTATGCAAAAACAATACTTGCAACAAAAAATAAATTCTGCAAGCCTAATTAGATTTTAAGTCAACATAGGTGTTTTGTTTTGTAAATAAAACAAAATTGTTAGAATTGCAAAATAAGTTTACCATAATTATTATTTTCTTCATTCATGATAAAATAAATACCACTTTTAAAGATTCAGGTGAATATGCTAACTTCTCTTCAAAATTGTAAATGCCAATTGAGGCATGTGACCGAATAATCAACCTTGAATACATTGTTTGGCGTTGAATATTTTCTTCACCTTATCCAAGGTCACCTATGGCAAAGTAAAACACTACCAATTATTTAGTTTTCAAATGCTTTATAGGGATGGAGAGGATAATTCAAAGGAAATGAACAAGCAGTTTTGTGGTAGTAGAGTGAGAAACCATTAATGATAAAACTTTTCATTATACTCGGTCGTGAGCTTAGCCTCAATCTCCCCATCACCAGTTAACTAGAGATGAGACTGACATTATTGTCAACATATTCCTTAGTACAGGTCACGGATAGTGACACTAGCTCAACCATGTTGGCCATATCCATAGTAGTCTACAAAATGTGTAAGCACGGGCTGGGAAAAAAAAATTGTTTACCTGGAAAACCAGGTAAGGTCAATGAATTTGAAAAGCAAATTCCTGTGGAAACCTTGACATAGCACCTATAATAACATTGTTTTCAAAACGAATGGAGATATTTAGGTAATTGTATATTGAAATAAGTTTATTTTTCAAAATGAAATGTGTTTTGTGATAGAACTAGCTCAAGTTAGCGATAGTTGTGTACTTTTGTAAGTGCGGCAATGGACTTTCAAGCTCCTAATGCGATAAAGTAAGTAATGTGTCATGTAATTTGTTAAAATATTTTTGATGAATGCTTGTTTAGGAAATGATCAGAATCAAGAAATGTGGGTGATAGCTGTGACCATTTCGCATTATAGTAAATGAATGTCAAAAAATCAAGATTTGTATTATAATAGTGATTTCTTTCCACCCCTTAACTCATAAACTAAATTAATAATATACATTTATTATAAAGTTCATTGTAAAGGTAAATAGAGAACTCTTTATTTATTAATGTGGCAAATTCAAAATGAATTAATAATTTATGATACAAAGGCCCCTATCAATTTTGTTTTAGCTGTACATTAATTTAAATAAAATGAAATGTCTCTTGGATAAGTTTTGACATTAGTTATTATATTTCAATATAAAAGGCAATATATAAAAACAGGCAGCAGTAGTAAACTAGACTGTGTGCATATAACCCCCTTGTAAATATCAAAACACACAGAGGAGCTACAATACTAATTTATTTTATTCGAGAATATTGGAAACAATTGTTTAAATGCATAGCAAAGGTGAGTAAACTAATATACAACCGGTAGAAGAGTCATAATTCCCAATCTTAATTTAAACATTCCATTTTGTATAAATGCCCATTCTCAAAAGAATGATCAAGCTGTATAGTAATTTAAATCAATAAAACATAATACCACTAAAATAAAACTGATTTCTACTTTGTTATTAATGCAGTTCAAGCAATTCTATCCTTTATTGCTTTATTAAGTTTGAGGTCTACAAGTTAAACATGTTGCTACTTGCATTTAAAGCCAACTCTTACATTTAATATGTTTAATAATGTTCATATTTATTTGGTTAGATGTAATAAATGATAAAATTATATATTTTTTGTTATTATTTTTATTCCCTTCTTCTTATTTGATATTAGCCTTAGTCTTCTATGACAACATGTTTAGGTTTTACATATAGATGTTACATACACCTTCTTCCTGTTTTTTTTTTATGATAAAAATGATTTATTTTGAATACATATTATCGAAAAATTTGCGAACTTTTGAGGTATTATATTTAAAAAAGTAGAAGACTAAGGCTAATGTCAAATAAAAAGAAGGGAATAAAAATAATAAGAAAGAAGATATAATTTATCATTATTGCATTCAATTTAAACATAAACATCTAAATCCAAGTGATTTTTGTAAAAAAACAATCTTGTAAACCTTAAATTTCCAAATTAATAAAAAAACTGGTGCATCTGTAATTTTAGGAATGTTAGTACATTTACTTTAAAATATGAAATAATAATTACCATCAACAAATGTTTACTTAAACAATAATTTGGAAAAACATATTGCTGTTAATTTATGTGGAAAAAGAATTGGCTCACACACATTATCCATGACTGTCAAGTCATCATCATCAACATCAAATACGGTTTCCAACCTGTGGCTGGATCAGCTTAATAAAATGCCTCAATCTTCCTTTATCCTTCCACCACTCTTCCTCCTTTAATTGCTTCCATTCTTATCCTCTCACTTGCACACTTACTGTTATCTGCTCCTCCTGTTTCTTTCTTGGCCACACTTACTGTCTTTTCCTAATTACTTCATTTCCAACATTTTCTTTCACATCCTCTCATCCTCCATTCTCATTATATGACCATACCATCTCAGTCTTGCTTCCTCTAAGTTCTCATATTCTCCCTGTAGCCCCCACTCTTTTGCAGATAACTTCATTCTTAATCTTGTTTTTCCTCATGACAGCTAACATGCTCCTCAAAAACTACATTCTTAATCGTGTTTTTCCTCATGATAGCTAACATGCTCCTCAAAAACTTCATTCCCATTTCCTTCACTTTCCTGGTCTCTCTTACATTCACTGTCCATGTTTCTGCTGCATGTGTGACAATGTGTACAAAGTACATCCTGTACAATACTCACACTTCAAGGGCATTTCTATTCTTCATAGCAGGTCTCTGGCACACCTATATAACTTACTTTCACTGATGTCCTCTTTTCATTAGATCCTTTCTACTGTCAAGTTAAAGAGTTTTATTTACATTTAAATCATAGCTCCTATTGACCGGTAAGAAGGGTCTGGTAGGGCAAGAGCTCAAAAAGGTTTGATGTTTTTACTGTTCTGGTCTGTTTCTCCAATCTTAATTGTATCACTGTGCAGAAAGTTCTAGTTAGGACCTTTATTAAAGATTTTTACTTGGCTAGGCTGCGTAATCTGTCTTTAACAGTTATGCCACGATTGTTTGAGACTTCACATAGCTCGGCTGCACACACTGGTTAGAAGTTTCATATTGATCGGCTGTGTGTGTGTGTCTGATGGAACAGCCGTTGTTGTTGTATCATAGGTAGGGGGTTGAGGCACAGGGGCCTAACTATGTATTCTAAACACAGGGCACTTTTACCTATGGCTTTTTTAATGCTACATGCTCAGCTCTGACCTGGTAAGTTGAACCTCAATTCATATCCTGGCCTAATAATTTTTCACATTGTGGGTTAAACAAAGTGTTACCACCCTTTCTCAAAACAAATACAGGTCTAGTACTTAAAATAGCTATTTTCATCCTTTGTCATGCCAATAAGGTTTGGGTAGCCCAAACAAACATTTAATGAAGTTCTACCAAAAAAAGTGAATATTATTCATGTACAAATAAAAAATTATTCCAGATCAATTATTGTCTTTGTTAATATACCCAATAACGCCAGATAATATGGGAATGATTTAATAAGAAATTTTAAAAAGGCTATAAGAAAATCAGATTCCTTTTTTAAGACCATGCTTACAAACTTTGGGATTTTTTTTGTTAAAATTGAAGCTATTTTAGATGTACAGCTTTGAAAATAAAATAAATGAACATATGTACTTATTGTCTGTAAAGAAAGGAAAATTAAAAATACTTGGAAGTGTGGAACAAGGCTTTTGTTATCATTAAAATTACAAATAAATTAATTGTCAATGTACAATAAACAAAATAAAATATATGTGTAGTTTTAAATTTTATGTATATATTAAAAATATTAATCATTGATGTATTTTTAAATGTGATGAGATAATAATATAGATAATTAACATGTGACATGTTACTTGTTTTGTGCTAATCACCTAGCTATATTGAATTGCCTTTAAGACTTATTTGAAATAGATTAGTTTATTTATCTATATCATTTCACTATCACATAAAGTTATTTATTTTTGTCATTGTAATAATACATTTAATAGTTATACAAATATAGTTACTTTACTTTATCTTTTATTGTAACTGTCTATTCACTAGTCCCCAGCACTTGAATCCTTCAGTTTATCTGGTGTAATCCACTAATCCTCAGTACTTGAATATCTCAGTTTATCTGCGTAATCCACTAGTCCCCAGAACTTGAATATCTCAGTTTATCTGCGTAATCCACTAGTCCCCAGAACTTGAATATCTCAGTTTATCTGTGTAATTCACTAGTCCCCAGAACTTGAATATCTCAGTTTATCTGTGTAATCCACTAGTCCCCAGAACTTGAATACTTCATTTTGTCTGGTGTAATCCACCAGACCCCAGCACTTGAATTCTTCAGTTTATCTGGTGTAATCCACCAGTCCCCAGCACTTGAATTCTTCAGTTTATCTGGTGTAATCCACCAGTCCCCAGCACTTGAATTCTTCAGTTTATCTGGTGTAATCCACCAGTCCCCAGCACTCAAATCCTTCAGTTTATCGGGTGTAATCCACTAGTCCTCAGTACTCAAATCCTTCAGTTTATCGGGTGTAATCCACTAGTCCTCAGTACTCAAATCCTTCAGTTTATCGGGTGTAATCCACTAGTCCTCAGTACTCAAATCCTTCAGTTTATCGGGTGTAATCCACTGGCTCGCAATACTTGAATACCTCAGTCTGGGTGGTGTAACACCTGAATCCCTTATTTCAAGCTGTAGCCAAGACTTGTCATGTGTTCACATCATATGCTTACAGCTTTATGTTAGCTCAGTTATGCTTAGTTGAAAATTTGTGTTACATATTTTAAAACTATTTTTATACTGTTTACTATTATATTTTACATGTTTTATTATTGTGTTCTCAAATTGGAGGATACCTTTCTTTCACCGGTGTCAAAATACAACATATTAAAATGTATTTGCTTGAAATTTTTATTTTAAATTATTTGAAAACTGAATTGATTTACTATCAACCTTTTTTAATATTAAATATTATTAAACAGATTGGTGATTTTTTGAAAAATTTCTGTTTTTATTAGAGTGACAAACTAAAATAAACAATTTTATTTCTAGAATTACCCTAACTTTTAGATTATGTGGTCGGACATTCTGTGCATATGACTGACTATAGTTTTATACATTATTTTTAATGTCGTTTCACCCGATTAAAAATAATATTGAAATTCCTAGAAGCTTGGGACAACAGTAATATTTGCAATTCTGATTTGTAATGTTAGGGATCTGGTTTGACCATCTTTGGTGTTCTCCTTTTATTGTAGTGTTCTATCTTCTCTGTATATGAATTCTAATTTATTTATTTTAGTAACATGTGCAAGTATTCATTCTATTCTACTACTGCTACCACTATTACTACCGTAAACTAAAATTTCTTAGCAATAGAACTACTTGTAGCTGTGTCAAGTCAACACAACAAAGTTAATTTTGATTCTAGATTGCTAACAATGATCACAAAACTTCCTGTACACTTGTGTGTCCTACTCAAACTCAGAGTCTTTGTGTTTGATGCCAGACTGGCTAAACTAGTTTTGTTTATTTATTTCTCAAGGTGAATGAAGTTGCATTTCATATAAATTCACCCTAATATTTACTATCTCGCTATCTTACTGTTAGAGAAAGTATTGTGATTGTCAAAAAATCGAACTCGAGATTTTGATGAATGTTGACGTTTCATGATCCTCCGAATCCAAAAAAGTGGTTTTGCCATTATTGTCTGTCTGTCTATCTGTCTGTCGGTCTGTTCCTCGGACTAGAGCCTAAACTATTTTACCAAGTGGGCTAAAACTTAGTATTGAAGGTTTTCTTAGGGATACCCCGAGGGATTTTTGGAATAGGATACCCAACCCTAAAATTAAGGGTAGTAGAGAAAAAATCGATTTTATAAAAATCGGGTTTAACGATTTTGATTAAATTTCATTTATAAGCTTTGATTAATAATACAAATCAAATGTCTACTTTCAATTTATCATCAAAATGACTTTTAAGGGTTCCGGTCTGATGCATAAATTCTCATTTTTAATTTTAACTCCGCAACTCTTTGAGATATGAAATTAATTATCATTGCATACATGTAGATCTATTTATAATAAACATCTTTTACTTGAAATATATTTCTATAAAACCAATAGTTTTCAAGCTATAAGCAAATATAGATATTTTTTAACTTTTCCAACACTTTTAAGGTAAAGTATTACGACCATCAAAAAACTAACCTGAGATGTTGATGAATGTCGACGTTTCATGATCCCCCAAACCCTAAAAAGTGATTTTTGCAACGTCGTCTGACTGTGTGTCTGTCTAACCCTACAATTAAGAGCAGTATACTAAAGGCTGAAAAGAGAAAAATTCAATTTTATAAAAATTGGCTATAACAATTTTGATTAAAATTCGTGTCTAGGCGTTGATTAAGATTATAAACAAAATGGCTCTTTTCATTTTCCCATGTCAATGACTTTTAGGGTTTTTTACAAAAGAAAATTGTCTAAATCTCCTAAACTATTTGAGATACTAAATAACTTATCATTGTAAAATTTTAGTACTACTAAGAATAAAAAACTTATTTGAAATATATTTTTATAAAACCAATAGTTTATGAGAGATTGGAAAATATATTAGTACACTTTTGTGAGCTTTAGTTGTGAAGAGATTCTACTTAATTTTAAATGCAATAATTCTCTAATGCCATAGAGTAAGCAAATATGTAAGTCTTTCAAGAAGTTGATGTTTTACCTTCAACCTATTAAGGGAAATGTTTGTACAGCACAGGGGTGAATCCAGGATTTTCCTGAGGGGGGAGGACCCGGGCTCTCCCATTGGGATTGGGTCGGGAAGGGATGGGGGTGGGGGAGGATCTCAAGAAATGTTGACATAAAATTACTACTAAATTTGAGAGTAAATCCGTAATTAATTTTTCAGTTTAATGCTAGNGGGTTCACCTAAATAAATTTTGACATAAAACTACTTCAAAATTTGAGAGTAAATCTAATTCTCTAATGAAGGGTATAACTCAGAATTAGTGATTAGTATTTAAACATTATAATAGTTATTATATAAATAGTTTTTTTAGCTAGCTATTCAATCGATTAAACAAAATAGATGGAATTATTCAGATTTCGAACATTCAAACTTTATCTCTACTCTATATATACTCTGGTTAGTTATTTCTCATTATAAGTCAAGATTTTACCACTAAACCATACTAACACATTATGTTTGTGATATTATTCAAAGACTTTGTTTAAAGCACGTTATTTAAAAATAAATTATTTAAAGATCTTTATTTATTATTAATCATTGAAATAGTAATAATAAAGATGATTAAACCTAAATAATGTTTGTGCAACAAGGTGAGAGGCGCGCAACTTAAATTTGGGTAATTTCATTAATACCTAATTTCACCATTTTAATACTTAATGTGATTGTCTTAAGTATTTATAATAATTACCATATATTAATAATTTAATAACATTACCAATAACAATTACAAAAAATGAAACCTGGTTAGTGAGATAGTATTACGTGACAATAAAATTAGTAGCAACTTTAAAATGGATTGGTTTAATTTCTTGAAGTTGGCGCGTGCCCCCCTCCTGGATCCGCCCCTGATACAGCAATGATCTTTCTCTCTTATTTTAGACTCAATAGTCAATAATAATTACCTATTTTATTGGTCAAAATTTATAAAAGAGAAATTTATTAGCAATGCGATAACCATAAGATGTGCATCCCCTAATAAAATTACGAAAATTATAACTGGAAGTCAAAATTTTGGTACAAAGTGTTGACCCTTGGGGACCCAATATCGATATTTTTTATTGGTCCAAATATACAAATGAAGACGCTAATTCTTAAAAATAAAATTATAAAATTTCAAACCTTGAGTCAAAGATGTTTTACGTATGTGTATAGCTCAATTTGTTCTCGGGTTCTCGGGAGAAAGTCAAATGAAACAAATATTGCATAAAAGTACATTCTATTTGATTCAAAAACTTACTTTATTTTTTCACATGGTCACCATTTACAGCTACACATTTCTCCCAACGGTGAACCAGTTTTCTCATCCTGTCCACGAGGAATGCTGGCTGTCTTTCCTTGATCCACGACCTCACAGCAGCTTTCAGTTCATCATCCGTGGTGAGATGAATACCCTTGATATCCTTCTTTAAATACGGAAAGAAGTGAAAATCACATGGCGCCAAATCTGGTGAGTATGGAGGGTGTGGAATGGGCTGAAATTTCGACTTCACAAGAACCTCGGCAGTTACACGTGATGTATGTGGCCGAGCATTATCGTGTTGCAGAATTATCGGCTTCTTGGATTGTTGAACAAGACACACATGTCTCTTAAGGTGTTTTGATGTCTCCATGCATCACACATTATTCACATACACATGTTTGGAATCTCATAACACTGTCAAGAGATTTTTTTTTTTTTGCAGAGGGTTGTGTTTTGAATTTTTTTGATTGTGTCGAACCATAATGCCCGTATTCAATGCTCTGGCGTTTTTCTTCTGGGTCGTAATGATGCACTCAAGTTTCATCTCCCGTCACAATATTGAAAAGGAAGTCATCTCCCTCATCACAATAACGTTTAATAAGCTGTTCACAACATTCTTTTCATTGTTATTTGTTCTCTTCTGCGAGTTTGTGTAGCACCCACCACGAACAGATTTTATGGTAACCCAGTTGTGCAATAATGTGTCCTCGTTCTTTCGACATTCCTCTCTCTTTCGACATGCCTCTCTGGTTGGCAATGCACTGTTGTGTGATGCGATGGTCATTTTGAATAAATTCATCCATCTCATTTTGGTGCTTGTCATCAGTTACAGAAACTTGTCGACCATTGCGAGGTTCATCTTCAATATTCACCTTACCAGCTTCCAATGCACAAACTTTTACTGCCCACCTACTCACAGTACTTCGATCAACAGTTTAATCACCATAAACAGCTTTTAGACGATGATGAATGTCTTTAGCGTTCACTTTTTCAGCTGTTAAAAATTCAATCACTCCACGTTGTTTTAGAGCGTTGACATAGTTGGCATACTCGACTCTATACCAATGGCGACTGAAAGAAAATGAGAGGAAGTGTGCCAACGAGTGTTGGAAAGTTTGTAGTATGGGAATGTAGCTACAGGATGGCAGCATGCGCCGTGCTGTATGTTTTGTTCTCCTGTTACGTGTGACTGTCCATTATTTATCAGCCGTCCCTAGTATCTCCGTTTTTAAACAATAGAGTGAGAAAGTCCATGCGAATTTCCGTATCATTTATTTTATTTATAGTCAATACTTTGTTAATAAAGCGTATTATTGAAACACGAATTGTGCATTTGTTTATTCAGAAATCCTCCGGTAGCTGGCATGGTAGATTTGAAATGTGTATCCCAAAATAATATTGTTTATAATAGGTTATATTAAACCTTTTTATTGAACTGGGACCCACATCATTGGTTGAATGGCTTAAGCGTAACACTCAAGGTTTTCTGGACTCCCAGTGGTGAAGAGATTGGGTCACGAAACCCAGTCAGGTATAAGGAGGTTGTTATTTTTCTAAAATATTTCCTCTGTGTGTCATTGCTTCATAATACCAGGAATTATGCTTGAATGTGTGATTTGTAAAAAAACCCTGGGAAAATGCTTGAACTTTGCTGTCTCTTGGGAATTTAAAGGCGAGGACCACTATAAATAGTTTCTATGGGCATACAAATTTCTAAAATTTGTTAAGAATAGATCTTCATAAAGCTTCTAGAGGCATCTTATTTACTAAAATTTTCCAGGCTAGAACTGGTTAAAATATCTTCTAGAGCAGCCCTGGAAAAATCATGAGGGCGTGAGATGCATATTTTTATATGGCCCGCAAACTATAGCTATGAAAAAACTAACTAGTGATAAATATACCAGAGCTAAAAAATATAATATAATGAAAGTGCATACAATTTCTATTTAACACTCCATTGTGTATTTACAAGCAGCTTTAAGAATATCAACCCGCCTCGGTGGCGTAGTTGGTTAACGCGCTAGTCGTGTTGAGCTCGACCGCCGAGGACGGGGAGATCGAGGTTCGAATATCGGTCGGGTGAACTGGGGGTGGTTTTTCCTAAATGATTTTCCACTCTTCCTCCACGCAAATGCGGGTTCACTTCCTCTAAATTCAACCATCCCAATTCCTATCCCATTAGCGTAATTAGTACTTAAGCGTATAACCTGAATGGGTAGTAAGACGCGGTGCTAAATATTATTATTATTATTATTTAAGAATATCAACTACTAGGTTTATACCTGAGAATAAAGAAAATATGAAAAATATGAAAAAATTGCAGTCCTCAAATTTAGTTCTGTTTTATTTAAGAATACATAACTTATTTATATATGTATCTTCCTTTTTTATTTTGTCTATGAATTTTTTCATAATAAATTGCGTGTTCCAAAAAATCATAATTTATTTGGCGGCCCTCAACATTTTCCCAGCTCTGTTCTAGAGGAATCTAATTAATTACATCCATGACACAACCACTCTAAATAGCTTATAGGGATATCATATATTTGAAAATTCTCTTTTTGTTGGGATTGGAGGGGGGGGGGGTT